>CAUYSK010092245.1:0-42527 GCA_963575035.1 Avahi laniger | reverse complement strand
CTCTGGGAGGCCGAGGCGGGCGGATTGTTTGAGCTCAGGAGTTCGAGACCAGCCTGAGCAAGAGCGAGACCCCGTCTCTACTAAAATTAGAAAGAAATTAATTGGACAGCTAAAAATATATAGAAAAAATTAGCCGGGCATGGTGGCACATACCTGTAGTCCCAGCTACTTGGGAGGCTGAGGCAGTATGATTGCTTGAGCCCAGGAGTCTGAGGTTGCTGTGAGCTAGGCTGATGCCACGGCACTCACTCTAGCCAGGGCAACAAAGTGAGACTGTGTCTCAAAAAAAAAAAAAGAAAGAAACATGCTCATAATAATAAATGTAAAACTTTAAACTGAACGGTTTTTTTTTCTCCCCGCCTTCCCCCTCACCAAACTGAAATAAGTTACAGGAACTTCGAAAGGAAAACTGACTAGATGGGACTTGCCGAGCTCTAAAGCCTGACTGGAGTCAACTAGGTGGATATGAGGGGAGAGAAGGCCCTGGGAGCATTGCAATGAAGAGAATAGAAGTCACAAAGGCTCTGGGTGAGAACATGCTAGAACACCAAGAGAGGAAGTTGGGGAACAGGGAACCTGGTAGGAGATGAAGCTAGAAAGGCAGGGAGGGGCAAACTATGCCCTGTAAGCCCGGTATTTCCGTCTCTAGGAGGCTGTGGAAGAGGGTAGCATTGTTAGAACTGTGCTTTAAAATGTCTTTTTTTTTTTTCATATATTTTTTTTTTGAGTCACAGTCTCACTGTGTTGCCCGGGCTAGAGTGCTGTGGCATCATCCCAGCTCACAGCAACGTCAAACTCCTGGGCTCAAATGATCCTCCTGCCTCAGCCTCCTGAGTAGCTGGAACTACAGGCATGTGCCACCATGCCCGGCTAATTTTTTCTATATATTTTTAGTTGTCCGATTAATTTCTTTCTAATTTTAGTAGAGACGGGGTCTCGCTCTTGCTCAGGCTGGTCTCGAACTCCTGAGCTCAACCAATCCACCCGCCTCGGCCTCCCAGAGAGCTAGGATTACAGGCGTGAGCCACCGCGCCCAGCCCAGCCTCCTCGATTTTAAAGATAGTTGAACCAGAGGTCCGGCACGTGCCAGTAAGTCATCCAGGGCCGTGCACCGGGATGGGACTTCCTTCCCCGTCCCCCACATAGAGGGGCCTTTCTATTTAACATCCCTCGTCCCAAACAGCACAACCGAGAGGAGCAGGGCCGTTTGAGAGTCCTGTGCACACTCACTTTCAAGTGTAGAACAAAGCAAAATAAAGGCTTTCGCAGGAAACAGGAAGAATTGTGTTGTCGGCTGGTTCCTGCTACCACAGCAAATTCCCTGCATGAGGCTCAAAGGCAGAAATGGGAGGGGAGGGGGCCGCCTCCGGAGCTCTGGGGGCAGAGCAGGCACAGTGCGTGTTTAGGGCTCGGGGTTGTGAATGGGTCTTTGAACGATGCAGCGTGTGAGATATTCGCTGGGGTTTGTTCTGCCGATACAGAGTGGGACCAAGCGGGGCAATAGTTCATTCATTCATTCATTCATTCATTCACGCAATCATGACTTATTCGGGAAGCGTTTATTGTCAATAGTGCCTGGCCCAGAGTGGATCCCAAAATACATCTCTGCCCGGTAACCCACACGTCACGGGCTACAGAAGATCACCGCATGCAAACAGCCGTCTGACACCACGTCTTTCCGGCTGGCCAGATCTCCCTCCCTCCACCCCTAGAACCTGGCATCCGAATAAATAAAGGATCTATATTTGGAAATCTCAAAAATCATCTTGTCCCTTAATTTTTATTTCTGCAAAGGAGTGATGTCTGCTTGTTTGGGCTTAGTCCTGAGAAGGGAAGTTCATCATGAGAGGCAGTTTATCTTGGGGGAAAGAATTTGGAGTCGTGCACGGGGTCAGATCTGTGACCTTGGGCAAGGCAGACCTGTCAGGGCCTTTGTCTTCTCATCTGTAAAGGGGGCACCATGGTGGTGCCTACCTCAGTGGTTGAAGGGGGAATTAAATGAGGAAATGGATCAATGTAGACAACATCCCCCTCTCTCTGAGATAAAAGCTTATTCACAGAACCACTGTGGAAGCCATCATTTTCTCACAGGGGTTTCAAAGAGTAGGAAACCAGAATTCTTATGAGAATTTTTTTACATCTGAGGATGAAACTCTGATCTTTTTCTTTTGCCCAAATTCCTTTCTAAGGGGGCCTGGCGAGTCACACAGACAAATGATAAAATCTCACTAAGCAGGTTTCGTTAACCCAATATATTGTGGTTTACTTCCCAACCTGATTCCGGTATAGCATCGTATGAAAGACGGACCCTTGACTCCTTTCCGCTGACTCCTGGTCTTTTAGACAAAGCCTAACTCTTTCAGCCAATTGTCAACTAAAGAATCTCTAAACCTGCCTATGATTTCTCAGCTCCCCACTTTGGGATGCCCCACCTTTTTGGGCCAAACCAATGGATGCTTTCCATGTATTGATTGATGACTTTACCTGTAAGCCCTGTCTCCCTGAAATGTATAAAACCAAACCATGACCCAGCCACAGCAAGTCCACTTGCTCAAGGCCTCTTGGGCGTGGCTCCTGGTCATGGTCCTCAAATTTGGCTCAGAATAAACCTCTTTAAATTAGTTTACAGTTTGGCTTTTTTTCTGCTGACACATCAGAGATGCCACTGAAGACGATTTTAGAAAACGCTTTGGTCTAGTTGGATCGCCTCTCTGAGCCTCAATTTTCTCGCTGGTAAATTGGGAATAATAAAATTAGCTCCCTTACGGGGATATCGAAAGGAACTAATTAGGAAGATCTTAGTACCGTGTGAGACACATAGCTGGGACTCATGGACAAAGGACTTAGACACAGATATATTCAATTATACTCAGGGACAGGGAGTTTTTAACAATCAACTAATTAAAAGCGAGTTTCCCAGTTTTGCTATTAAGAAAAGGATTTTTCCTCAGACTTATTTATGAAGGGTGATTTAAACAGAAATATTAGGTTTTGTCCTTATTTCTATTTGGAAAGAAAAAACAAAATGAAATTTTTTTAAGATTGTAGAAATTATATGAGTCTGCTTATTCCAGTAGAAGACAAACCACTATCCTTTGGAATAAGAATTCAGACTTGAATATGCAATGAGACTTCATATCCTGAGGTCCCCAAATCTTGCTTAAATAGATAAGAAGGTATGATCTGAATGTCACTCTTGATGATCCAATGACGAATGCTAGGGTGTACATAGAAAACTTTATAATTATTATAGAACCTTTCTACCAGGATGGATGGCTTCCCATCCCCTTTGCTTTGAAATTTTATCTTGAGGGCAATGGAATGCCAGCTACTACAGATGTTACCACAGTTACAGCTCATGGACAACAATCGATCCCACACGGAGACATTATTTAATGCTATAATGCAAATAGGCTTCATTAGCATTCCATCTCCCATCAATTGGTAGCTGTGGCCTGAGGTACTGTGTTAAGAAGGATTCTGATGTTTTCTTTAGGCTCAATGCCAAAGAGTGCCTGATTGATTAATGATGTCTGCTATGGAACCAGGTGATGGTCAGTGAATGCATGCCTCATGTTTGCTAATCCCAAGCTAATATTAATATAACCCCCATGTGTGACAGAGTAGCTGAGGTTCAGAGAGGGAAATAGATTTGTCAGGGTCACACAGCTATTTAGTGGTAGATTCAGAACTAGAATAAGTATCTCCTGGCTCCTTGCCCATGTCTCTTTCCTCTTCACCAGGATGCCTGCAGGTTCTTAATCAAGGCCCTGGGGTATCTAGCAACAGTCATAACGCTTGGCATTTGTTGCACTATTTACCCCCATATGGTTCCAAAGAAATTTACAGAGATCAGACACCAGGAACACACACATTAGAGAGAAACGTGCATATGAGAAGACGATGAAAATAAACTAGGGAAGGTAACCAGGGCAAAGGGAAAATGAGAATAAAAAATAAGATGGGAGCCAGGAGTTAGTTTGGCACGAAAGCGCTGTCCCTGTGCAGTTGCTAGGCAACTGGCGGCCAAAGCAAAGAAAGGAATAGCAATCGCAGTGTTTAAAGATAGACAACTTAGCCAGTTGTTCAAACGAAGCATGTTCCCTTCATCCCCTGGGAGCAGTATCTCCCGTAGGTGCTCCTTCCAACGCAGGGATGGCTCCGTGGAGGACGGTCCCCAAAAATGTGTCTCCAAGAAATTAAGCAATGTTGACACCACTGATTTTGGAATGTCTCTCAGTGAGGCTGATGGTGTCGTGTCAAAGTGAGGTCCAAGAATCCGGAACTCCTGGTGTCCAGGTCGCTGACGACCTCTGTGTTTTCAAAGCCAGTGGTCGGGTCCCTCTGTGCGTCTTCCCTGACCAGCTCTTGGCAGCGTCTGATGCAGTCGACGGCTTCTCCTGGTTGGTTCACATCCCCCCAGAGACATCATGTGTTCGTGGATTTCCTTCAATGTCAATGACAGCCTTTCTCAGTGTCCCCTATCGGGTGCTTCTCCTTTCCTCCAACGTCTGAATGTCGCAGGCTCTGGGACTCGGCTGCAGACGTTCCCTTGTACGTATCTGTCCTCAGTCCCTGGTGAGCTCAGGGCTTAAAAGCATCCTTAGGCTGATGCCTTGAAAATTCCTCTCTCCAGCCTGGCCTCTGTCCCGAACTTCAGACTCACATATTCACCCGCCCCCTTGACATCTCCATCTGGACACTGACGGCAGCTCAGACTTCACATGCCCGTCACCAAAGTCTTGACGCCGTGCCACCTGGGACCACCCGCAGTGCTCCCCATTCAGGACGTGGCACCCCGGTTCACACAGGTGCTCAGGCTTGAAACAAACCTACGACTCGACCTTCACTCCTCTCTCCTGGTGGCGTCCAGTGTGCAATGCATCGGCACGTCCGGGCATCTCCGCTGCAAGAATGACTTCAAGTGCACGTCCTTCCTCCCCCTCCCTGGTCTCAGCCACCTCCCCCTCCCACCCGCATGGCAGGAAGGCCTCTCACCTCGTTCCTTCCCAAGACGGTCCCTTCTCCGGACGGCAGCCAGAACAATTATTCTGGAAATGTCAATCTGGTCGGGTCACCACCCGGCTCAACACACCCCGGTGGCCTCCTCGTCCCCATCGCAGGGAGAGCCAAGGTCCCCGCAGCACACAGTCAGGGCCCTGACTCTGGCCCCCACTCCCCCCCTCCCTAACTCTGATTCTGTCACACCAGGCTCTTCCCTGTCACTCACACGGGCTGGGGACACTCTCTTCTCACAGCCTTTGCATTCACTGACTTCTCCTCCTAGGAGAAAGAATCTTTCCCCAGACAGCCCCTGGTTTTGCTCCACCCATAACTATGGAAACACCACCTCCTCCAGGGAGCCTTCCCTGACCACCCTATTTTAAATGGACTCTACCAGCCCTTCCCTCCTACCCCCACCAGCCTCCCTTCTCACTCCCCACCGTGAAGCCTCTCTCCCACTTCCTCCCAGCGTCTGTCTCAGCCTCCACCTGCACCTCTCAACCCCTCCACCTACATCTGCCCCCCGCCTCCTATGTGTTTTGGGGAGAAGAGGTCTCTCTGTCTCTTCCTCACCACACTCTATGTGAGCAGGGACATTTGATTTGCTTCATTTGTTAATCACCGTGTCCCCAGTGCCCTGCACATAGTAGGTGCTCAATAAACCCATGTAGCATGACTGCCATTCTAGTGGTTGACTTATATTCCAGGTAAGTTCTCCAGCTGAAAATTCTAAGCGGATGGACCTAGGGAAGAGCAGGATGGATTCTGAGCCCCTCAGCGGTGTCTGACCTGCCTGGAGGAACCCACACTTTTCAGGGACACCCCAGTATCTCCATAGCCTCCTCTTAATCATAATTATCTCTCCTTGGTATCAGCTGACCCCCCCATGGAAATCGCCAGAGAAAATGCTGTCATCAAGCCCGATAAATTGCTAAACGCCCAAGAAGACCGGGCCAATTTACAGCAGGTTTTGACTTTAATAATGTTTTGTCTTAGATTTGGCCCTAATTATAAATCATTTGTAATAGTGGTTAAACCATAAGCAAATCTTATATGGCATTCTTATTATCTACTTAATATCGCAGAGAGAAAGATTTATGGAATCACATTCTGGGAATTAAGCAAACGAGGAAACTTCTGGGTGGGGGGGTGAAAATTATAGTTTTGTCATAAAACGTTGATTGATCAGTGATTATTGTAAAACTGTGGTAACTGCGTTGGCGTCAACATAAATCTGTAATTGGCTGGATTTATTCTTTTTCAAAATATTATATTTCCTACAGTTTTGACCATCGTGTTAATCTGAGTCTGTCAGATTTACTGTGGTTTTAATTTAATTAACCCCATCTAGCTTATACCATCTATACGTGTGTGCGTAGGGTCTGTGTAGACATGTACACACACAGATATATAGATGTATATGTTTTATATGCTTTCATTTTCAACTGTTTGTGGGTTTTTTTCCAAATATAATTTTTAAAATATTTGAAGAAAACATACTCGCTGTGTGAAGCCAACTCTCACTGCAGGAATGAGGTCATAGCACTGTTTCCTGTGTCGCCTGCTGGGGGGCTGGGGGTGACCACAGCGGGTAATGATATTGCATCTTAGGAGATGGGGGAGAATTGCAAAAAGATCAAGGGTCAGGTTCAAATCTTGACTCTGCCATTTACCAGCTATATCACGCTGAGGAACCTCCTTTACCTCTCTTTGCCTCAGTTTCCTCATCTGTAAAATGGGAATAATTACGCCTAATTCAGAGGCATAACAAAATGATGACTGTTATGTGGTTAACACTGGGCTCTGCACAGTGGATGCTCAGGACATGTTGGAGATGCCTCCTCTTTGCTTCTCAGTTGGTCAGGGGGGGACTGTGATACGGGGGCAGGGGTGGCATGTCCTAAGGAGGGAAGTCAAGGTGGGATCCTAACCCTCAGAGAGACCACCTTAGGAAGGGCCAGTCCTAACCCCAGTGGGAACCAGACCAAACACCAGCATCATCTTCTAACACAGCACCGGGAAGATAGTACATTCAGATCAAAGCCACCTAGAGACAATCATATAACAATTTAAATTTAAAATAATGATAATACTAAAATAATGATAATAATAATGATAATACTAAAATAATGATAATACTAAAATAATGATAATAATAAAATAATGATAATAATAAAATAATGATGATAATAAAAATTTTAAATAATGATAATAATAAAAACTTATTCATAAGTAGAGGTTCAACACTCGATTCTTTACAGACTTAATGTTGCTAAAGTTCTGCAACGACCGCTCCTGTTCGCACTCTGAGATGAGAAAATTAAGACTTGCCCAAGGTCACACAGCTAACAAGGGGCAGGACTGAGACTCCAGCCCATGTCCCTGCAGCTGCGTCCTGAGCTGATAACGCCTTCCAAGGCTAAGGCAAGGAAGAGGGGGGCCAGTTCCCCGCAGCCCCTTCTTGGCTAATTGCTAAGGACGGAGCTGAGAAGGAGCTGCTTTGAGGTTGAACTTCGCCCTTCTCTTTTTGTAGAGTTTTGCATTTGTGTTTAATTGTGCTTTATGTGTCTTGATTCTCACTCCATAGCCGGTTGAAAATGTTTTCTGAAGGCCTATTCTGAGTACCTGATTCACGGTGTCTGTTCTCACGTTGCCCAGGGTCAAAAGCATCAGCTGTGGCCAGGTGACCCCAGACAGCGGATTCCACTAGGAAGTAAACACTCCACGCGGCGGATAAAAAAAGATGTTGGCTTCAAATACAGCTTTCCCGTGCGATCTTCCCTTCCTCCCCTCATGCTGCATTTCTCCCTCTCTCTCTCCCTCTCTTCTCTTCTTTTCCTCCTTTCTTCTCTTCCTTCCTCTGTTTTCTCTTGTTTCCTATATTCTTTTCTGTTTTAAAACGCACCCCGGATTTTGTTTGATTCGGGCGTGGCGAGGCCGGCAGGGCAGGGGCCGATGCCGGCCATTGGAAGGGCGACTTATTACTCACGGTCCCCAAGAGGAAGGGCCACGTGCGCCACGCAGGGGAACTGGGCAGGCACCAGTCTCCGCCGGCCGCAGAAGGAGCCACGGGGAAGCGTGGGTCAGAGGCTTTGTTGAGGCTTTTGCTGGAAGGAACAGGTGAGGCCTGGTGGGCAGACTTAGCATTGCCTGGTTTGAGTAATTTCAGCGGACTCTGGGCCACAGAGGTGGTCCCTACTTGCTGGGTACCTGGCGCCGGGGAGATTCAGGGCAGGGCAGGGGCGGGGTGAGTGGGCAGTGTCCTGGACTGCAGCAGACTGGTAAAAGGACCCCAGATAGTTGGGTTTGCATATCAAAGGCTTGCGCAGAAGGCAGGCGATTTGCTTTGTCTGGGAATTAGCTAACCCTGGGAGGGGCAGTCCCTCCCTGAATCCTCAAGACTCCAAGATGTCAAAGCATCCTAAAAGCCAGAAAATAAAAACCGTGATGAAGGCAGCATCCTCCCTTCCCCTCCTCTCTCCTCCTTTCCCTCTTTCTCCCTCCCCGAGACCTGGGACGACCTCATCGCAAAGGTTCGGGTGAGGGGTCATAAAAGGCCGGATTGAGTGGGCGACAAGGAGGCGGCGTGGAGACCTATTTGGGGGGTAGAACCCTGGTTTCGGTGACGGCGTGTGGCTCTACTGCCGAGGAGAAAGCCCCGCTCCGCTTCCCGTGCCGGCCCGGGCGCCACTCTGCCCTGGAGGGTCCCTCCCTTGTTCCCACTGTGGCGCCTGCTGTGTCCTCACCCGGCCGCTCTCCTGGGGGCCGGTTGTTTAGCCCAGGCCTGGAATTACCCAAATCCCCTTAAATACACGGCTGCAAATGAGGACCCTGGAAAAAAGGCCATAATTGTGACAGTAACTCACGGGGCCAGGCCTGACACGTCTCTAATTGCCTGCTAAAATTGTCGCTGTCTCCTAAAGTGCAAATTATCACCCGAAATGACAAGAATAATGAATGAGTTACTCTGATGTAATGCAACAATTAGTCCTCAAAGACACTGTCTAATATGGTAATTCAGAACACCCACTCCTTGTTATTAAGTGCCTGATAATTATTTAATTATCTATCTGCCAGCATGATTTACTTGGTTTATTTAGCCGCAGATGTTGGCAGGAGCATTCAGGTTTAAGGTCAGAGCGCGCTGGCCCCTCCGCCGGCTGCCACGTCGGTTTGCTTGGGTGCCGGAGGCGGCCGCCCGTCTGACTTCCCTAATTGGCTTTGGCAGGCCCGACCCAGAGTCAGAAAATCACCTCCTCTCCACCCTGGTTCGGGGTCACCTGGGGGCCGAGGGTGTTGAGGACCAGGCCTGAGGGTCCCTGCTTTCTCCTTGCCCACTGGGCCCTCACAGGTGATCGGAATATTAGGGGGCAGCGGCTGCCCCCCAGAGAGCTTGCCGTGCGTGTTTGGTCTGTGCCGGGCGCTGTGCCAAGCCCTACACAAGCGTTAGCTCATTTCATCTTCACGATAACGCCGGGAGGCAGACACAGTCGGTATCGGCATGTGACAGAGAAGAAAACTGAGGCTCGGAGAGGTGAAGTCATTTGCCCAAGGTCCCACGGTGAACAAGTAGGGGGCCGGGACAAGTCCACCGTCCCCAGAGCCACTATGCTCTCCTGGACCCTGACAGCTGCCAAGGTGATGCCAGCCCCAAAGCTATGAGTCACGGCTTGTTCCGGGGCCAGGGCACGCCCGGAGGGTCAGAGTCCTGGTCTGTCTGTCACAATGTCACTAACGGGAAAAGAGGAAAGAGTGGACCTAGTCCGTGTCAGCTCAAGGAATGAACCCAGAGCCAAGGAGTAGAAGCTCTTACAGGGAGACAGGCTTGGCATCGGCCAAAGGGACCACCTGCTACCCGAACGCGATGGGCAAGTCCCTTCGCCTCCCAGAGCCTCAGTCCCCTCATCTGTAAAGTGGGGACGATCAGACTCCTTCCGTGATCACCTACTGGAAGTTCCCCTCCCTCGTCAACACGCACTCTCCTCTCGGCACCCTGTCGGTCTCCTTTGCTGAACGCACCTGTGATTGCCTCGTTGACGTATCCAACGCCCCCCATCCACTGACCTGCTCACCTAGAGAGCGTGAGCCCCGGGGGACAGGGAGCAAGGACTTTGTCTGTTTTATTTATCCCTCATATTCTCTGCACCTCGCGCCGTCCTTGGTACGTTATAGCCCCTCCATAAATATCTGTAGTGAACGAATAAATAAAAGAATGACCAGAAGTCGAGTGCGCTCCCCAGCCACGCCCTTACCTGCGTGGCTTCCCGGCTTCTCCGTGCACACAACTCCCTGCTCCCCACGCTGGCCCGGTCTTTGACTCCAAGGGTGCCCCACCCCTCCCTGCCTCACCCCCACGCTGCACATCCTCAGCCTGCAAAAGGCCGCGACGGCTCCTCCAGTGACAACTCTCCGATTTTCTTGCCCTGGTGACCCAGCCGACCTGAGACACCAAGCTTCCACCAGCTTCCTGATTCCACGTTTTAAGGGACCAGTGTGATGGGCCCAGGCGACCTGCAGTAGACGATCTTGGCATCCCACGCACCCAGACTTCCTCAACGCTTCCCACTCTGGGCATCCGCCCGACTCCCACCCATCGTTCCCCTGCTCTGTGGGCTGTAGTCTTCCGTGTCTGCACGCAGGACGGGCTGCACGGATTCAGCCCGGGAATTAACGTCCCCGGGGAGTCAACTTCAGCAAGGACTGAGGGCAAATAATTCGGCTGCCCCGTCCCTCAAGCTGAGATCCCACGGAGGTGTGAATTCTAGACCTCTCCCCACTTTCCCAGTGGGAGGAATTAGGTGTCCTTGGTGGCCCCATGCACCGGCCGCCCCGCCCCCGTCGTGAGTATCAACTGCTAACGCAGCTGCGCCCTGCATCTGAGAATCGCCCTCAGCTAAAAGGAGCCACTTTACCTGGAAATACCTGGGAGGGTGCACTCTTCCCCCGAACTGTCACGTAGCCAGTAATTGACTAATACAGGGGTGTAAAAGACCAGCCTCTTGCTCCCAGGCGGGACAGCTCTGCTGTTCACACTCCAGAGCTCCTTATGGGATCAGCCGGAGGACAGGCTTCAACTGAAAATGCATCTTTTACCGGCCCGGTAAGGCAGGGCCACGGCTCTCCGGCTCACGGGGCTGCGTCTCCTGCACACAGTGTGGTATTTATCGGGTTAGCGAGTGAATGAATGAGTGAGTAAGTGCACGTATATGTACATACACCACACACACCTGGACAGGCAGACACGGCTAAATGAACAAATGCGAGCCATGCGATTCCTGAATCGGGACCCAAGCACCTCTTTTCCGAATTGCCAGCGCGCACACAGAAGTCATAAAAGAACAGCAAGAAGTGAGATCTGGGCCGGGCGTCAGCTGACCTTGGTTCGTGTCCTTGACTCACTGGGTGACGTCGGTCCGGTCCTCACTCTCCAGGTCTCAGTTCTTCCCTCCATCAAATGAGAAAAGCAAATTTTTCTCCACGTTCTTTCTTAACTTCAACACGGTATGTACACTGCGTGATATTTTTTTAACTTTTTGATTTCGAGATAATTTTAGACTCCCAGAAAAGCGTGGAAAACAGAGCGTTCCCGTAGACCCTTCGCCCCACTCGCCCTCATGTTAACGGTTTGTGATCTTTTTAAAGCCTGGGCGTAAGTGTCTGGGGGGTCCTCGCAAGGGCGGCCGTGTGGAGAGACCCACAGAAAGGAAGTGGGTCTGAGCAAACGCAGGATGGAAATCCACCTGCGTCGCAGAGGAAGGACCGGCACACCGACGGCACCTCTCTCCCCTTTCATCTCTCTGCGCGTGGCGCATCCGCGGTTTTCTTTTATTTGCGGTCTGTCACCTCCTGTGCCACGGCAAACAGGAGACTTTATAAATATTTCAAACAGTGATAATTTGTGTTGTCCCTGCTTAGACTTTTAAATGAATCCAGGAGCGTTTCTCTTCGAGGAACCTCCCAAAGTGCAGGCGGGTGAAAGAAATACCGCCGCCCCCTCCTGGGGTGGGACCACAGGCTGTGGCTGCGGGTGCCGGACACCCCCCGCCTCCCCCACCGCCTCCCCCGCCCAGCACCTGCCTGGGGGGAGCTCTGCCTGGCAGGGCAAGCTGAACCCCGGTCCACAGGGTGGGCAGATGCTCACGGCCCCGGAGGATGAAGAGAGAAGTTGAGGACCGGTAATTTCACGGTTGGTGTTTGAAGACCTTTGGCTTTGGAGTCAGACATTCCTGGATTCGAATCCCAGCTCCTCTGCTCGTTAGCTGTGTGGCTTTGGGCAAGTCACTTCACCTCTCTGAATCTTTGTTTCCTTATCTATAAAGTGGAGAGTGTACTGATTGAATTATTGTGTATAATGCGTGCAGAGCCTAACGAGGCCATGAACGCACAGCGCAGTGGCTAGTATTTTCCCCTTGAATGTTTTCAAGACGTTTAGAATGGCTCAGCCACAATGGATGTTTCTTGTTCACATAAATGTTCCAATGAGGTTCCAATGTGGTTTGGGGAACAGAGTATAAAATTCTGCTTTACCCAAATTGACGGAGGCCCTGCCGTGCCTTCCAAGATTGCTCTGAGCACCAACATCCCGCAAGCAGAAAGGGAAAACCGTGGAATGTCATCCACGAGGTTCCCATCGGCTCTCCTTAGGCTCACAGTCCAGGGGAAACAGAGATGGAAATCACAACCCACAGTGGGCATGGGGGGTCCTCAAGAGGGAAGGGGCCAAAAGCACTTTGGGAGAACAGAGAAAGGGAGGTGTTTTGGGAAAGCAGAGCATAGCCTGGCATACCCTGCCTGAAACCCTTCAAAGGTTTCTCATTGTTCTTAGGGTAAATGATGAACCCCCTCCCCAGCCTTTAAGGCTCACACGGTCACGTACTTGTCAGTCTCTCCAGCGTTAGCCCCGTCTCTCTGCAGTCTTGACACCCTGGGCTTCTTTTTATTCAATTAGTCAACCACATTCATTATCTACCTTCCAAACCAGGCCGCTCTGCAGAGAGAAAGAGGGCACCATTAATAAATTAGCCAGGACAATAGAGGCTGTCTGGGGAAGACTGGAATGTGCACTCACGATATACCATTGGTCCTGCCGCAGGGCCTTTGCACATGCTATCTCCCTACTCTCCCATACCTGGCTAACTGGCCCTGATGCTTCAGCATCGTTTCTTTAGGGAAGCCGTTTCTAATACACCAATTTAGTCAGATCCCCTGTTAAGAATTATCCCAAAGCCTGTTTCATCAGGGACACTAATTCAAATTCCTAAATATTTGCTCCATTGCGTATTGTGTTTGGTCACTGTCATTCTCTTTCCAATGGGACGATAAGCTCCATAAAGTTAGGGACCATGTCTCTTTTTGTTCCCTCTTTATCCCCAATGCCTGGCACACAGTAAGCATTCAATTAACATTGGATATAAGAATAATGGCTTACCTCTGCCTGGAAGGTTCAAAATAGAAGCCTTTTGATGTGAGAGGACATTTCGGCGTGGGCTGGAACAATAAGTTGGAGTGGGACCACAGGGAGAAGCGGATGAATAGCATTCAAGGTTGGGGAACGATAGTGAGAAAAAAGAAATGTTGGACGCATTGAAAGTCGTCATAGGATCGGCCTGGAGTTTCATACCTGGAACGTCAGAGTAGGAGAAAGGTAGGAGTGAGCTGGAGGGGCGGTCGGCTTGGGGAAGCCTTGAATGCCCAGCAAAAGCCTGACTCCCAGCAAGCAGCAGGGGGCCATGGAGGAAGGAATCTCAACCTCTGGTCCTTTTCAGAGCGATGCTGCTGGAGGTAGAATAGTCCTCATCACCTCCAAGTAAACCAAGAACCCACCGGCGATGGCGGCAACCGTCTTCTTTTTCTGCTGTATTTTTCTTACTTGGAGCGCAAATCTATTTTTAATGGAGCTTCAGAACGTAAAATCAGATGTCAGGAGAGTGGCCAGGGGCTGGGTGTACGGGGGTGAGCAGAGCTGTAGCTGGGGCACCTCTGTTCCCTGAAAGATACTTTGGGAACCACGGAACCGGCTGTTTTTAAAAGCTCTATCCATGGCTTTCCCTCTCTGCTGAGACCCAGAGAAAACAGCTGATGTCCTGAGGCCACCCAGCCAGGAACTGAGACCCGACCCTTAGTCCTGTATCCTCTCACTATGCTGTTCTGCCTCCGGGTCAGGCCCGGGAGATGGGTACACGGGCATTGGAGCGGCCTTTCAGAGGGGATCTTATTTAGCCCTGGAACCAGACAAAGCTACACCTATCCTGAGTGACAGGCGACCCTCACCATTCTGGTGCGCAGCTATTGAAGTGGTTGAGTAGCTGTTCTTGCTCACCCACCGCCTCCCCAGGACCATACTTCTCCCTCCCAGAGCATTTCCTGTGATCCTTATTCCATCTAAAGCCCACATCAATTCTTTCAGCTGGTCTCTACTCTCATCTTCCATTTTAATGCTGAGGGAACTGAAACTCAGAGAGGTTCAGTAACTTGCCTGAGGTCACACAGCTTATGAGTGGCTTCATCTGGATTTGAACCCAGGTCTGACTTCCAAACCTTTTAATACTGCACTGACTATTGCCAAAAGGAAAAATGAAAAGTGTCTGGACGATACTTTCTTTTCTCCACAGGGACATACAAGAAAGAAAAAAGGCACCTTCCTGTCTGGGGTGAGCTAAGGAGGGTCCCACCAGACTCAGGAAAAGGACATGATGACTCCTAGGGTCCTGCCCAGTCCCTCGGATTCTATTTCCAGGGCTGTTCCCGTCAGGACAGATGAAGCATCACCCAGTTAGGCACGCTGTCCATCTGGCTGTCGGCGCGGTGTTATTTATAATGCCCATCCTGCAGCCAGGAAGTAATGAAGACAAATTCAGGCCTGGCTCCTCCGTGGGGAAGGCAGTTGACTTTGGAGCCAGCTGTCCCGGCAGGCCCAGTTCAGCAAGTACGACTTAGACGTGAGCCCCCGTTGGAGGACTTCGGGTTGGCTGCAGCTCCTACTGGAGGCAAACTGGCACCCAGAGAGACGGTGGTGGCCAGACTGTTCGTACGGGGACAGTTATGTGTCTGAGAGCCATCGGGGCTTGTCCGGTAGTTCAGCCAATGGAAAGTGTGTCTCTCACAATGCAACGCGGAGTCAGACAAATGCATTCTTCGTGACTCCCCCAGGACGAAGGTATTGCTTTGGGGACGGGTCACTCTCTCACGGGATCCCCACAACAGCCAGTGAGGTGCACATTGCTGGCATCACGATCCCTGCTGGAGAAATGAAGAAACTGAGATTCAAAGAAAGCCTGTTGGAAGCACACAAATGGTGGCCTAGAAGGAGCCAGCTTCCTGCGTGACAACCCACTGCCCTGCACGTGAGGTCGCCATAGCTGGAGCCTCCGGTCCCAGCCAGCACCTTTCAATCTAATGTTGACATCGTACCTCTCCACGAAACTGTAAGTTCCTTGGCGGCAGGAATCACTGTGCTCTTAGGTCTCTACCCACCGAGCCTGGCCAACAGTGGGCATCCAAAGGGTCATGGTTATCATAATGTGTTGTCCCCGAATGGTTTAAATGTACAAATTCATACGTCCACCCGGTCTACTGTTCTCAAGCTTATTTGACCTAAGGAACCACAGCAAAAACCAAAACACATGGTGGCTACTCAGTAATGATGCTGATGATATCATGACAATCGAGGGCATTCTTCCACACGGGATCCAGAGGAGATTTTTGAATCTTTCTGGTCCACAGAAGCTGATGTCCTCAAACTGCAAAGGGAAAGTGCCGAACAAGGAAACACAGAAAAAAATTATAGTAAATATTTATTAATTCTCAAGTATATGTCAGATACAGTATTAGGTTCTTTACATGTATCCATTCAATATTTATCCTCAAAATAGCCCTGGAGTTGCTATTCTAGTCCTCATGTTATAAACAAGGAAACTGAGCTCTAGAAAGGTGCTATGACTTGCCCAAGCACAGACAGTAAACAGCAAAACCAGGCTCCAAAACTAGACCTGTGCGCGAGTTCTGCCAAACGTCTTACTCAACCAGGTCCCCAAAGGGAATAAAACTCCACTGACTCTCCAAAACTGAACCAGCTTCTCGACTTTCTCCTTCTAGCCACTCACACACTGAAATCACACTTCCTTAGTGCGCTCCTAAATATACTGAGGGCGGGCAGATGAGTTAGACGTGGTCCTCGCCCACGAGCATTCGATCTAGTTCAGATGAGACCAGTAAGTCCATAAAATAAGATTCAGTGTTGTGAGGACTCAGGGGGCCAGAGAGGGGAAGGAGATGAGCTGGGAGAAGTTTCTAATTCCCGAGTTTCAGTTTTCTTGTACTTGCACTGGGGACGTTTGCAGAGACTATTGTTTCAAGAGTTCTTTAAACACTAACTGCAAACAAATAGACATCTTACAGACATTATTTTTATATCGTGTCCAAAGTACCTTACCTCCCTTAAACAGAAGAGTTGTTGAAAACAGTTTATTCAATTGCACTGGACTGAATTTCATTGCATTGTTGCAGTAGCTTGTGCCGGAGTTTTGCTGATTTGGATCGGCTTACGTGGGGTTGACTTAGGTTATCCAGGCTGAGAAGTGGCCTTTGGCATTGTGTTGAGTTGTAATTGGTCACAATTTGTTGGGTTCGGTTGGTTTTTGTGAAATAAGGTCAGGTTGAATCAGTTTATATTGTATTGTTGGTGTGGTTGGGCTGAGTTGGGTTATACAGTTTCATTTCCGTTCAATTGATAGAGACTGAGTTGGGTTAAGTGCATTTTGTTGGGTTCGGTTGGCTTGGTCTGGCCTGGATGAAACCGATCTGTGTCCATCTATTTTAGAAAGCCTTTCTGGTGTGGGGCCACTTCCTGTCCAACAGTAGAATTGCTCTGGAAAGCTCTATATTTAGGGCCAATGAATGGAGCCATTTTGCATTTAGAGACCTCTGACTCAAACAAATGGTTCGAAGAAGCCTGGGTCTTCCTGTCTCTGCTAAAATCCAGTTTATTTGCCACCGAGGAGGCAGTGAGGGTCCCAGGCGTCGGAGACTGCAAAGCTCAGAAGGCTTCCACGCATCCCTGGCATCTCCATTGGTCCTGTTCTATCCACCGATTTGCCAAGCATCACAGAGCTCTTCTACCTGTGACGCTCGGTGATGGGAATTGAAGAGAAAAGGAAGAATAATGTCCTTTTCCTGCCCTGAAGGAACTAATGATGCCACACAATTACCGTTTACCATAATACTGTTTCCCCTGGGCAGTATCCTTCCTCATCCTTATACCCAGCTACCAGCGGAGCAATTGTCAAACCCTGACCCCAAGATCCTGAAATAATAGAGTCTCAACAGACATAAAAACCACTTTAAAAATAAAGTAGCAAAACAGAAAATCCCTGGAAATTCTGATTAGGGCAAAAAATAGAGAAAAGGAGTAAGAAGGAGTGGAGGGTGAACATTCACCGTGATAAGTTTTTAAACTACAGAAGCAATAGAGCTACAGATTATCTCAAAAGTCCTACAAGCAGTGTGCTACCAATACTTATGAAACTTAAATAAAACGGATACTTTGTAAGAAATAACAAAGATCAGAATTGGCACAAGAAGAAAGAATTTTAAACTGAATATTGTAACATCTGTTAAAAATTGTATCGAACCTATGTTATCCCCCCTCCTGCCAAGCTACCTCATTCCCCGGGAGATGATAATTGCGTAAATTAGTCGTATCAAACCTTTTAAGAAACAGGTAGATCTAATAGTCTATGCATTATTTTAAAGAATGGAAAAGTTGGGGGCACAGTCTAAATTCATCTGAGGCTAAAGACCGTGATCCTGAAATCTAATAAGAATACTACAACTAAAGAAATCTATAGAAAAAATATCACTTGTAAAAACAGACAGAAAAATATGAAATGCTAAGCCAGTAAATCAGATTCAGTAATATTTTTAAAAATATATTATGAGAACATAAGGTGTATCTAAGAAGAGCAAGGATGATTCCCACATTAAAAAAAAAAAACTTTCAGTGTCATACACCACATTAAAAGAGAAATTAGTATAATTAGCTAAATATATTCTGAAATTTTTTGAAAAAATTCAACCTTCATCAATGAACAAAATTGTCGTTTTTAAAGAGGAATTGAAGGGAACTTTTCAGGAGAATTTATAGCTAAATGTTTAGGATTAGTAAGAAGTTCAGTAAGATTCCAAAATATAAGATCAGCATTCAAAACCCAATGGTGACTTCTGCATTCAAGTGGGATATAATACTTTACAGTAAGTCAGCATTTGTGCTGACAACTAGAAAATACTAGATGAATTACAGCCATCGTTATTTTTAAAGGAATTCAGAACTGTGGACACAAAGAAAAAAGTATATCCACTAAAATTCCAGAAAAAGGAGAACGGTTGAGAAATGGGCAGGCAGTTGGCTACTGCTGTTTTATCCTGGGACTAGTGTTGGTCCTGGGCTCAGGCTGAGAATCTCGACTTGTCCAAAGAGTAACTGCTTTGCTTAACAGAAAACAGAAAAACAGTGATAAAACTAAACGTCAGACTGCTTCTCACTATCGCTGTGGGTTAGCAATTCCACACCATTTCAGAGATAAAATACTCCCCCAATTATTATTATTATTTTGGTATAAGTTCTAAGCAATTGCTACAGTGACTGTAGAGGTTTAACAATAAATGCAAACTTCAAATCAGCACATTTCTGCTACTCATCTTTTAATAAATATTGTATTCTACATGGACGCTAATTCAGAAAACTCCATTATGTAGTCAGCCTTGACCGTATGCAAACTTGGCTAAAGGCTCTCATTCAAAAATTAAGTTCATAACGGTTTAGAGTCATTTGGGGTATAATTCGTGTTCCCAACCTCTGTGGTTCTTCGTACTCCGGCGTTGAAAGAATAGATTTTCACTAAGCCATGCTAGTAAGGAACCGGAGTTACTCAAATTCTGTTATCCTCTGTGATCACTTGGAGTTTTTATTTATGGTAAACTTTGAAACAGTGAAATAGAGTGTTGATTGTGAGGGGAAACGGTTTTGTTCGGTAAGTACAAATTTGAGTTCACATGTGAAATATTGAATGCAAAGAGTATTTTTAAATGCAAAGTTATTATCTGAAATTATTAATTATTTACTGTAAAGCCAAAGAAAAATAAGGATGATTTCTGATTATTACAAGTTATCACTCAATGTCATTTTGGCACATGAAGAGAGCTGCTGTTGATCACTTATTCATCCTGAGAGTCCGATGCGGTAAGTACAGCCCTGGAGAAACGAGGTGAGCTTTGGGTGGTCGCGGAGCTCTGGTGAGAAAATCTGACATTTAAAAGGCCAATTTTCCCTACCCACAGGTTTTTTGTTTCCCCTACCACATTCTTAACAGCCTCCACCACTTCGCAGGAGGCCGAGGAGCAAGGCCAGAAGCTTCTGAAGGGCAGAGTGAAATTCCCCACAGTCTTGCAATACTGTCCCTCGGTGTCCACAGGAGATTGGTCTCGGGACCCGCCACCTCCCCCCCCATGGATACCAAAATCCGAGGATGCTCCCATCTCTTGCATCAAATGGCATAGTATTTGCATATAACTTACATATGCACATCTCCTGCATACTTTAAATCATTTCTAGAATACTTATAATACCTAATACAATATAAATGCTACATAAATAGTTACTAATATAAATAGTTACCCAATATACTGCATTGGGTTTTTATTTGCATTTTTTAAATTATTGCATTGTTATTTTTTACTGATTTTCTCTCTTTTTTGTTTTTAATATTTTCTCTCAAAGGTTGGTCGAACCTGTGAATGCGGAACCCACAGATACGAAGGGCCAACTATACTTAGGAAAAAAGACCCTGCAGGAGAAGGGGAGGGCAAGCTAGCACTGAAGGGACCCGGCGTGGACACTGGGTGACCAACTCCACCTGGTTTGCCTGGGACCGTTTCAGTTTTAAAGCAGGAAGTACTGTGTCCCGGGAACCCCCTCAGTCCCAGGCAAACTAAAATGGTTGGTCACCCTGATAAACCCAGAGGATCAACAGCTCTTTCCCCTTAGAACATCTAGGTATCCCGGGAACGGTTAGAGACTGAGATCTCAGGATTGGAGCCCAGAAGAAGAAAACGTGGGGAGTTGAGGAATCAGAAGAGATTTGGGACATGCAATCAAAGCTGCTGCAAACAATTGGAGACTGAGGGGTCTCAAGCACATGAACTAGACTCCCCTCCTAAGATATCTGTTAAATGTTGAAGTTGTGCAGATATGAGATTAAAGAGCTGCACTGCGAACCTCTGAAGGGCAGAGCAGAATCTTCCTGAGCCTTTCAAAACTGAGGATAAAAACATCTACCAGCTCTTTCCAGGAGAACACATTCTACTAAGTGAAGTATCCCAAGAATGGAAAAACAAGCATCACATGTACTCACCATCAAATTGGTATTAACTGATCAACACATAAGTGCACATATAAGAATAACATCGACTGGATGTTGGGCGGGGGGGGGGTGGCCGGACGGTTATATGCATACACAAAGAGTGCAACGTGCACCATCCGGGGGATGGACACGCTTGTAGCTCAGACCTGGGAGGAGAGAGGGGGCAAGGACAACATACATAACCTAAACATCTGTACCCCCAACATACATAACCTAAACATCTGAAATAAAAAAAAAATCTGCCAGACTTCCAATTAAAAACACTAGAGGGTCATGCCCCAGAAACAGAGCAGATGACAGGTAGACTGCAGCCACACAACTGCTCACTGGATTAGCACTCCACCCTGTCTAACAGAGGAAAGGGCCATCATGTTATTTTCTAGAAGAAAATAGCATAATGTAGAGCCTTCATTATTTTATCATTTACAATTCCCAGCATAAAATTAAAAAGTACTGGGCATGTGAAAATGCAAAATGTTATGACAATACTAAGAAATAAAAAACAGATAATAGAAGCAGACCCACAGTTGATACTAGTTAATAAAATTAGCAGACAAAAGCCCTTCGATAACTAAAATTTTCAACATTGCAAAGAAAATAGAGGTAAAGACTGACAAAACTGATTAAAAGATGAAGAATTTTACCAAAAGAAATGGAGTCAATTTTTCAAAAGAATCAAATGTACATTCTAGAACTGAAAATAAAATATCTGAAATTAAGAAGTCAATGGATGTATAGACTCTTGGAAATGACAGAGTAGTGAATCCTACTGTATATAACAAATATAAATGCTATATAAAATAAAATAAAGTCTATTTAAAGACTTAAAGAGAAGGATTTAATCCTGAAAAAACTGCAATTAAAAGGGGTAGACATTGCATGTTTGTGACTTTCTAACCTGAGGATATTCCCCAAACTTCAAAGCTAAAAAAGCAGATTAACGGTGGAAATTGCAGCCTTACCAGAGCAAGGTGCTGGGGATTAGTGTACAGCACTGTAAAAGCACTGGGAAATTCAAAGGGGGAAATTGTGCTGCAAGAGGTTAGCTGCCAGCAGGAGATCTTACTGCTAAACTACACACATGCAGGAAAGGCTTAAGTGGGCACAGTGAAAAAGCAGGCGGAAACCAGAGAGGAAAATCTACTCTTGAAACAGAGTTGCCTTCAACCTGCATGATTCTGCACCCCCAACCCCTGCCCCCACATTGCACAGGACAGCACCCACAACAGATAATGATCTGGCCCCAAATGTTAATAATACCATGGCTGAAAATTCTGTTCGATAAAAATTATCTTTAAATAACACACCAAAAGCATGATCCATTTTATAAAATTCTAAATTGGACTTTGTCAAAATTAAGAACTTAAGTTGACACGTAAACTAACCATCGCTGTATTTATTTACCCAAGAGACAAAGCATATTTCCATATAAAGATTTATACATGTATGTTCATAGTAGCTTTACTTGTTAGAGCCAAAAACCGAAAACAACCCAAATGTCCATCAACATGTGAAAAGATTTCAAAAAGATTGTGGTATGTCTATGTAGTGAAGAAAGAAGGAAGGAAGGAAGGAGGAAGGAAGAAGGAAGGAAGGAAGGAAGGAGGAAGGAAGGAAGGAAGGAGGAAGAAGGAAGGAAGGAAGGAAGGAAGGAGGAAAGAAGGAAGGCACAGAGGGAGGAAGGAGAAAACTGGTGATACACACAACATATGGATAGACCTAGAACAATTATGCTGTGTGAAAGAAGCCAGAAAATATTAATAAAAAGAGTGCATACCGTATGAGTACCATACACACTATATTTATATAATCCACAGTGACATAAAAGAAATCTGGGGTTGCCTAGGATTGGAAATTTGGGGTGCAAGGTAGAAGGAAGGAGCTAAAAGGGGGCATAAGGACACTTTGGGGGATGATGAATACGTTCATTGTCTTGATTGTGGTGACAGTTTCACAGGGAAACAGATATACCAAAACTTAATCAAATTGAACTCGTTAAAAATGTCATATCGTATGATTATTATCACTCAATGAAGTTATTCAAAACATATCATAATTTTTAGGATACTGGTAAAACCGTGGTTAGAGGAAAATTTATAGATTTAAATGTTCGTATTAGACAGAAGAGTCTAAACTTATTCTCTATGCTCCCACCTCAGGAAGCTAGAAAAAGAAAGTCAAATTAAATGTCAAATAAATAGAAAGAAGTACAATAAAAACAAATAAAATAGAATTAAATAGAAATAAATAAATAAATTAATTAATTAATTAAAATAGAATTTAAAAAGTAAAAGAAAAATCAATAAAATACAAAACTGGCGAACACCAAAGAAGATCAATAAAAACAAAAGCTGATTCTCTGAAAGATCAGTAAAGCTGATAAGCCAAAGTCAAACTGTCCAGGAAAAAAGAAAGAGGGCAAGTTACCAATATCGAAATGGATCCTGCAGACATTAAGAGCCATTAAGAAAATATTATTAAAATGTATGTCAATAAATTTCACAGGTTAGAAAACATGAAAAAAAATTGAAAGACTCAAATTGCCAGGCTTGGCATTAGAAAAGAATAGAAAATAGTAATCAACAATCATTCATGCTAAAACTTCTTAATAAACTGAAAATAGAAGGAAACACTCTCAAATTTATAAAAGACATGTGAACAAAACTTTAACTAATAAAATTAATGATGGAATAGTTATAATTTTCCCTAAGATTGGAAAAAAGATAAGGCTGTCCATTCTTACCACTTTTTTATTTAATATTGACCTGGATATCATAGCCACTGCAGTAAGTCAAATAAAAAAAGGAAATAAAAGGCATATGAGTTGGAAAGGAAGAAATAAATCTCTTTATAATAAGTGAATTTAGCAAAAATTGATAGTATTTCTACATATTTAATACTATCATTAAACAACTAGAAAATAAAGTAAAAAATGGAATTTTATTTACAATGTCAAACAAATATGTAAAATATTTAAGAATAAATTTAATAAAATCTACGTAAGATCTGTACTCTAAAATATATAACATTGTTATGTAAACTCTAAAACTATAAAACTATATTTTTATAAAATTTATTAAAATTGATACATTAAATATAAAGGAAATAACTATATCAAATAGAAGACAAAGATTATCAGGCTCTAGATTGAAAAGAAAAGTACATACTGCTTATAAGAGCTGTATTTTAAGTATAAGAATATAGAAAGCTTGAAAGCATGAAGATGTGCTGTGCAAACACTAACCAAAAAGAAAACTGATTCAGCTTTCTAATATCGAAGTAGACATTAAGGCAGAAAGTATCACTCAAAATGAGGAAGAGTAAATTTAAGAGAAATTCAAGTATGTCACAATCCTAAATATGTATGCATCTAGTAACATAGATTCAAAATGTATAAAGTAAAAATAGAATTAAGAGAGAAATAGGCAAATACATAATAATGCGGGGAGAATGTAACACATCCTTCTCAATGACCGATACAGTAATAAAAAGTCGGTAATGACAAATATCTGAATAGCACAGTTAACTCTGACCTAATTGACAAATTGGGACCATTACACCCAATGATGACGTAGTCTTTCGTATCCACACAGAACACGCACCGAATTGGCCACATGCCGCGCCAAAATTTGGAGTGACTTCTTCGAGACCAAAGGAAATAAGATGGAAATTAATGACAAAAAGATCACAAGGAAATCCCCAACTGTCTAAAAATTAAACAGTGTACCCTAAACTCTGGGTTTAAAAAAAAAATCAAGAAGAAAATTTAAAAGTATTTTAAGTAATAATGAAGCTATGACATATCAAAACTTGTGAGACGCGAGCAAAGCAGTGCGTGGAAGGACAGCCATATCCTCAAAATGTATATATTATATTATAAAAGAAGGAATTAATGATCTAATTTAAAAAATTAATGATTTAATCTTCCATCTCAAAAAGCTAGAAAGAAAACAAAGTCAAATGCAGGGAGATCAGAAGAAAGGAAATAATAAAGATAATACTAGAAATAAAATTAAAAAAATGTTTAAAGGAAAAAAGTACCAATGCCAGAACTTAGTTAAACCAATAGATTTGACAATTTTAATTCCATGAACAAATTCTTCCAAAATGTACCTTTGCAATGTTAACTAAAGAAGGAATAGAAAATCTGAACAGTTCAAATCTATTAAAATATTGAACGTATTATTTAAAAGTCCTCATGAGAAAACCTCAGATCTAGATGAATTCACATTTGATTTTTCTTTATATTCCTGAAGGAGAAAACACTAATGTTACACAAATGATTCCAGATAATATTTCTTTGAAAACACATCCCAATATTGTTCATGAGGCCAGAATGATTCTAATATCAAAACCAGAAAACAAGAAAGAAAAATTGCACATCAGTCTCTCCCATGAACTTACAGGCAAAAATCCCACACAAAATTTTGCAAATCAAGTCAGTGATAAATAAAAATCATCATACATCATGACCGATTAATATTTATTCTAAGAATACAATGGCGAAAATCAATTATTACAATTTTCCACTTCAACAGAAAAAAAGAGAACAATTATATCAACAACTCCATAGATGTAGAATATCACTGGACAAAATTCAATGTGCATTCATGATAAAAGCTTTGAAGTGAGAATAGTGGGGGGGGTCCTCCTTAATTTGGTAAAAAAAATTAAATAAATTGCAAATATTAGTGTTGAAATATTGAAATCTTTTTTCTACAAAATGGGAACTAGATAAGAGTGCCTGCTATCAAGTATTACATTCTTCTATTTAGCATGTACTGGGTGTCTTAGCCAAAGCAATGGGAATGAAAAAGAAATTAAGGCTTAAGGACTGAGGATGGATAAATAAAATTATCTTTATTCACTGATAACATGATTGTGTATGCAGAAGATCCAAAAACATCTGTAAGCTATTAGCATTGCTATTTCAATTTATAACAACACTGTTACTGGATACAGAGTCAATATACAAAGATCAATTTTATTTCTATGTATCAGCAATGAACACATTGCAAATAAAATTTGAGAACATCATAACACAGCAATAGCATCAAAAATATCAAATACCTAGAAATAAACCTAATGAATGATGTCCAAGTCCTACAAAACATTATTGAAAATGAGAAATAAAAAGATGCATTCTTTCTTAAATTGTGCTGGGACAATTGGGTGTATACATAGGAAACAAATAAATTAGATTCCTACGTCACATATTATGCAAAAACAAGTTCTAGGTGGATTAAAGATCTAACACGGAAAACTAAAGATTTTAAATTGCACAATAAATTATAGAAAGACATAACCTCACAAGGAACTATCAATGTTAGACTAGACGCAAAGACACAAATCATTACAATAAAAGATTGATAAATGTCACTAGATGAAATTTTAAAACTTCTACAGAGCCAACAATATCTCATACAATATTGAAAGACAAGGCATCTACTGGTAGAAAAATTTTTCACCTCCTATAATCACAAAGGATTAGTAACCAGAAGATATATTTTAAAACATTGATTTACGAAAAAGTAAACAACACTATAGGAAGACAATAATATAAGAAATGGATAGGTAATTCACAGAAGAGAAAAAGAAATGACCAATGAATGTATGTAAAGACGCACAATCTCTCTAGAAATCAGGGAAATGCAAATTAAACCCATAAAGAGATATCACTTTACTCCCATCATATTGGAAAATATTAAACCATCTGACAATATCAATTATTGGCAAGAACTCTCATTCACTGCTGGTGGGAGTGTAAATTTGTACAATCATTTTGGGGAGCAATCTGGCAATATCTAGTAGAGATTAATACATGCATATCCTTGCACCTAGAAATTCTACTTCTAAGTATATACCCTAAAAACTCTTGCATATGTGCACCAGGAAACTTGTATAAAAATTGGAAACAAGCTACATGTCCATCAATGGAAAAGAGAATAAATTAATGTTAATATATTTATACAATGGAATACCATATAGAAATTAAAATGAATGAACTAGAATTACATATATCAACATGTATAAACCTTTAAAAAAAACATAAAATGTATTTAAAAATAAAAGTTGTGGAATGATGCATATGGTGTCATACCATGGATATAAGTCTAAGAATATGCAAAACAATACCATGTATTATTTATGGACACATATGTAGTAAAAATATTTTTAAAACATGATAAACATCGAGTTTGGGACGGGACTATATTTCTGGAGCAGGAAGCAAATGAATGGGCTTGTGGAGGGTAATACAGATGGAACCAACTGTTTTTGTATTATTTTAGCTCTTAAAAGAAAAATAAAAGGTCTAAAACAAATACAGCAAAATGTGGAGATGTCAAAGCTGAGTGGTGAGCACACAAGTGTTCGTTATGTTAGTCCAGTGGTGTGCTGGTAAATGTTTAACAACTGGCTCTCCTAGAATAAACAGTGGTTTGTAGTGTTGGCCAATTTCCATGGTGTAAATGCTCCCACCATGGCCAATTCCAAGCTATCAACTTGATTTCGCAGACGTGCGAAAAGATGCACACGGTAGGTTCTTATTAGCCAGAAGGAACCAGCTCCGGCACACTGCTGTATCCATCTCCACTGCCTTCTGTGTGCAATAGGGGAAAATAAAAGTAAAACACTAAACAAAAATAATTTTAAAAGCACACATGCTTATGGAAAGAAGTCAGTGCGCAGATGTGCTGTAAAAACAGGGGGGCAGCCCCTCACCCTTCCTTTTCCCCCCATGAGAGCCACCAAGACACTAACATGTGAACCGCTAGCCCCGACGATCTCTGATGTGCTAGGATTTGCCCTGTGTTCTCACCTCCTTTGTTGACGGTGGCACTTCCTCACTCAGCAAGAAAGTAGGGAGGCATTTAGAGAGGAGGCTACGTAGGGACCTGAGAGTTGACCCACAGGACTTGAAGCACAGGCGAGTTTGTGACCTGGGGGAAATTGTAGTCCCATATTCCAAAGCAGATACAAATAAATGGTCAAGAAACTCTACCCTCCTCTGCATTCAAACACCCAGCTCATTAGACCAGCTCACTTTGTTCAACTGTGAGGTTCTAACCTTGAGTTGAATTGTTGAGGATGACAAGAGACACAGAATGTCGGAGGAGAAAAACATCCTCAGGGACCACTGGGTTGTCTCCTTTCAAACTGTGCTCTGTGGAACACTGGTGCTCACTGCAAGTGCCCTGGGGAGACGAGGGGGGCTGAGGGGTGGGAGGGGGCAGCAGCCCCTCTTGTATCTTACATAAGAATAAGGCTTTCTCATAATATTTTCACTGGAGCGTCCAATTCCACTGCTTCAAAACAGAAAGAGTATGGAAGCCACTGAGATGCACACATTTTTTCAGTTGGGGAAACTGGTGTCCAGAAAGAGAAAGAGATGTTCCCAAAGTCATACAGATGGCCGGGCCAGAACGGAAGCCCCCGTTTTCTCACTCCTGGCCCAATAACGCCCACACACCTGCACCCTCAACCCGGAAGAAGCTCCTGCCATCATTACGACATCAGCCCCTTCTCTCCTTTTGCCTCATTAAGAAAAGAGGCCCGTGAAGACCAACGAGACGAGAGAAGCAAGCTGGAGGAGGTGCACCGAACCAAAGCAACTCACTAGAGTCAGCCAAGAAACATGGCCCCTGCCTGCCTCCTACGGACAATGGCCGCTGCCTCCCTGGCTGGGGTCTAAAGACAGGACGAGGGCCAGCCAGGGGACTCCTCCTAACATTCTTCATTGAGCTTATGGAGAAGGACACAGAGGAGAGACAAGCATGACCCTCCTTTTTTGGCCTGGGAAACCCAGGCTTCTCAGAACCACTCGGCACCAGCCTTGTGCCCATGAGCAAGATGGTTCACCTCTCTGAGGCTCAGTCTTCTCATTCTCCTAGTGGATTATTCATTGGCTCAGAAGGTGTTTGTGAAGGTCGATTCACGCCACAAAGAGAAATCCTTCAGTACAGAGACTGGTCCCACAGCAAATGCTCAGAAGATACTGATCCTTGGTTCAACATATGTGGATAGATAAATGTGATATATCATATTAACAGAACGAGGTATAAAAACCATATGATCATCTCAGTTGATGCAGAAAAAGCGTTCGACAAAATTCAACATCCTTTCATGATAAAAACTCTCAATAAATTAGGCATTGAAAGAATCTAACTCAATGCAGTAAAGTTCATATGTGAAAAGGCCACAGCTAACAAATACTCAATAATGAAAAGTTGAAAATTTTTCCTCTAAGATCAGGAACAAGACAAGGATGCCCACTGACAACACTTCTGTTCAACAAAGCACCGAACTAGCCAGAGCAATTACACAAGAAAAAGATAGAAGACATCCAAATAGGAAAGGAAGAAGTAAAACAGTCTGTATTTGCTGATGACATGATCTTATATACAGAAAACCCTAAAAATTCCACCAAAAAACTTTTAGCATTGATAAACACTCATTAAAATTGTAGGGTACAAAATCAACACACAAAAAACAGTAGCATTTCTCTACGCAAGCAATGAACTATCTGAAAAGGAACTCTAAAAATCAATCCCATTCACAACAGCATCAAAAAGAAAAGCTAAAATACTCAGGAGGAAATTTAATCAAGAAGGTAAAAAAATCTGTATACTGAAAATTATGAAACATTGATGAAAGAAAATGTAGACAACACAAGTACAGTCATGTGTCGCTTAACGACAGGGATATGTTCTGAGAAATGTGTTGTTAAGTGATTTAATCATTGTGTAAACATCTTAGAGTGTGCACTTACACAAACCCAGCTGGTGTACCCTATTACACTTCTAGGCTGTATGATATGACCTATTGCTCCTGGGCTGCAAACGTTTTCAGCAAATAAATGTACTAAGTACATAGACAATTGTAACACAACAGTAAGTATGTAAATGCATCTGAACATAGAAAAGGTACAGTAAAAATACAGTATAAAAGATAAAAGAAATGATACACCAGTAGAGGGCATTTACCGGGAATGGAGTTTGCAGGACTGGAAGTTGTTCTAGGTAAGTCTGCAAGTGAGCAATGAGTGAATGTGAAGGCCTAGGATATTACCCTATGCTACCGTAAACTTTATAAACACAGAACACTTCAGCCGCACTAAATTTATTTTTAAAAATTTTCTCCAATAATAAATTATCCTTAGGTTACTAAAAGCTTTTTACTTTATAAAATGTTTATTTTTTAACTTTTTTACTTTTTTGTAACAACACTTAGCTTAAAACACAAGCATTTTGCGGCTGCACAAAAAATATTTTCTTTCTTTATGTCTTTATTCTGTAAACTTTTTTCTATTTTTAAAATCTTTTATTTTACTTCTTAAACTTTTTTATTAAAAACTAAGACACAAGCATACACATTAGTCTGGGTCTACACAGGGTCAGGATCATCAAGATGTCACAAGGAGATAGAAATTGTTCAGCTTCCTTATAATCTTATGGGACCACTGTCATATACGTCGTCTGTAGCTGACTGACCAAAACGTCACTATGCAGCACATGACTGGAAACGGAGAGGTGGCCCATGTTCATGGATTGGAAGAATTAATATTGTTAACATGTCCATACTACCCAAAGCAATGTACAGATTCAATGCAATCCCTACCAAAATTCCAGCATCATTTTTCACAGCAATAGAAAAAACCATCCTAAAATTTATATGAAACCATAAAAGACCTTGAATAGCCAAAGCAATTTCGGGAAAAAGGAACAAAGCTGGAGGCATAGTACTCCCTGCCTTCAAAATCTATTACAAAGCTATAGTAATCAAAACAGCATGGCACTTGCATAAAAAGACACTGACCAAAGGAACAGAATAGAGAGCCCAGAGATAAACGCATGCATTTATGGTCAATTGATGTGTTTTTTTTTTCTTTTAATAGTTGCTCTGTGTGAATGGGATATAGTCAACTGAGTTTTGAAGTTCCAAGAACAAGGGAGAAAGGACAGTCTCTTCAATAAATGGTGTTGTGAAATCTAGATACCAATAAACAGAAGAAAGAAATTGGACCCTATTTCACACCATATACAAAAATCAACTCAAGACGAATTAAAGACTTAAGTGTAAGACCCGAAGCTGTAACACTACCAGAGGAAAACAGGAACGATGCCCCTCAACATTGGTCTGGGCAAAAATTTCTTGGATATGACCCCAAAGGCACAGGCAATAAAAGCAAGAACAAACAAACAAATGGAATTGCATCAAACTAAAAAGTTTCTGTACAGCAGAGGAAACAACAGAGGGAAGAAAGAACCTATGGATTGGGAGAAAATATTTGCAAATTACATATCTCATAAGGAGCTAATATCCAAAATATGAAAGGAACTCAAACAACTCAACAACCAGAGAGCAATTAACCCAATCAAAAAATGGTCAAAGGACCTAAATAGACACTTCCCAAAAGAAAGCCTACACGTGGCCAAAAGATAGACGAAAAAAATGTTGATCATCACTAATTATCAGGGAAATACAAATTTAAACTACAATGAGATATCACTGCACATCTGTTAGAATGGCTACTATCAAAAAAAACAAAAGATAACAAGCGTTGTAAGGGCGTAGAAAAAAGCAAACCTCTCTCTGTGCACTGTCGGTGGGAATGTAAATTAATGTAGCCCCTATAGAAAACAATATAGAGTGTCCCCAGAAAACTAAAAATAGGATTACCACATGATCCAGAGATCCCAATTTTGGATCTATGTCCAAAGGAATTGAAATCATTATGCCAAAGGGATATTTGCACCCCATTTCATTGGAGCATTGTTCTCAATCGCTAAGATACGGAAGCAACCTTGGTGTCCAACATCAGATGAATAGATAAAGGAAATGTGGTATAAATACACAGTGGAATAATATTCAGCCTTAAAAAGTGGGGCAAACCCTGGCATTTGTGACATGGGTGACCCTGGAAGACATTATGCCAAATGAAATTAAACCTGGCACACAAAGAAAAATACACTGCATGCTCTCGATTATATGTGAAATCAAAAGAAGTTGAATTCATAGAAGTAGAGAGTAGAACGGTCATTACCAGAGGCTGAGGGAGGAGAGTGGGTGGGGAAGGGAGAGGTGTTGATCAAAGGGTACAAAGTGGCCGGGCGCGGTGGCTCACACCTGTAATCCTAGCACTCTGGGAGGCAGAGGCGGGAGGATTGTTTGAGCTCAGGAGTTCAAGACCAGACTGAGCAAGAGCAAGACTTCGTCTCTACTAAAAAAAAAAAATAGAAAGAAATTAGCTGTACAACTAAAAATATATAGAAAAATTAGCCGGGCATGGTGGCGCATGCCTGTAGTCCCAGCTACCCAGGAGGCTGAGGCAGGAGGATCGCTTGAGCCCAGGAGTTTGAGGTTGCTGTGAGCTAGGCTGACGCCACAGCACTCTAGCCAGGGCAACAGAGTGAGACTCTGTTTCAAAAAAAAAAAGAGTACAAAGATTCACTTAGGCAGGAGGAATAAGCTCCAGTTATCTACCGCACAGAATGGTGACTATAATAAATAATAATGCATTGCATATGACGAAATAGCTAAAAAAAAAAAGAGTAGATTTTTAACAGTATGTGAAGTGACAGATTTGTCAACTAGCCTGATTTAATCATTCCAGCTTGTAAACAAATCAAAACATCACACTGCACCCCATAAATATATACAATATTTGTCAATTAAAAATGAAGTTTAAAATATACGTTTAATATACTGTTTCCTAGAATTACCTGGCCAAGAAATTTCTAAATTCCATTGAGAATAAAGATTGACTAGGAAAAAGGGGTATTCATTCTCACATTCCTAACCCACTAATACTCAGCATGAGAGAGAGGGCATACTTACAGATAACTATAATCCAAGACAGACAAACAGCCAACATTTATTGAGCACCAGCTGTGGTGTGGCAGTGTCCTAAGCTCCTTTTGAGCACCTCTCTTCATCTTCACAACAGAGGCAGGGTTGTTACATCCATTTTACAGATGAGAAAGCTGAGGCTTAACTCAAGGCTGATATGTCTAACTCAAGTCCAGCACATTGATTTAATTGCATAAGCAAGATTCGAACCCTAGTGCATGATTTTGGCCAGTCTACCAGATTGCCTCACTACCCTTTTCCCTGGTACCAAGTGTTGGGAGGATTCAAAGAATGGAGCAATCACTTTCATCTGTGGTGGGGCAGGATTGAAGGCTTCTTGGAGGAGGTGACCTTGTAGGATGAATGGAAAAGGAAGACCCGCTGGACTGGATGAGCAGTATCCACAAAGGCAAAAGACAGGCCAAGGCTGTGTCACGTGGGAGGTGATCTGACGATAGACCTGCATACCAATGTGGTCACTTGAGCTTACAGGCACTGACGCACAGCAGGCTAACTGGGACAAAAGAGTAATGTCTTGAGATGGGACACAATATATTAATACTTAAGCTCTCCAAATATGGGGCCTGGAGTCAGAGCTTAACTCTGCTTTTTATCCAGCTGTGCGTCCCTGAGTATGTTACTCAATCTCTCTGTGCCTCAGTTTCCCCAGCTAAAAAAAGAGGTTCATAACAGCACCTCTCTTAGAGTGACATGAAGATTAAGTAAGGTGACGCAAGCAAAGCATTTAGCACAGTGTCTGCACATAGTAAGCTCTGAACACGTTAGCTATTAATATTTCTGCGATAGTTGTCGATACCCTTCTAATCCTGACATACTGTGCCTCTTAGCAGTCCTGAATACTGGGCTGTGGGATTAATTTATCCTTAAAATCAAGCACTTTGGGAAATTGGACTCATAGAATCTCAACATCTTAGAATCATCCTATATCAGACTCCCAGAATTACAGAACCTTCAAAACTTAGACTAAAAATACAGTTCAAACCTATAAAATTTTCAATATAAATTTCTTCCTAAAGGCTGCCCTCCTCCTTTATCTTTGGGGGATTGGAATTATTATTTTGTCACCCCGATCCTTGACTTTTCTCCCCAGAAATATATGTATTATTATATTTTTTTGTTTTGTTCCAGAGAAAAGCATTTATGCTCCTTTTTTCCCCCACCCCTTTTCTCCTCTCTCTTGAACTGAGGCGGTGATGTGATGGGTAAAATACCAAGTGCAATAAGTCAAAATTTCTGACAGAAATAGCAGAGCCCGCATCCATTTCCAGCCGTTCTCCGAGTGATAACAATTAAGCCCCGGACAGTTTGAACTTTGCACAAAGAATTAATGATGCATGTGAACGCAGGAGGGGGAGAACAATTGCTAATAATTTATGAAGTCTGCACCGGCTCAAAGTGGTAAATTTGGTGAAAGTGAGGGGGGAAGCTTTGAAAGGTAAACACTTAGAAAACCCATTCTGGAGGTTCTGTCCCGTCAGTCGAGAATTTACTACATTCCATTAAACAACCTAAAATAACTTCTATGGTAATCACCCTTCAGATACAGGCGCCGGTGCCGACAAAGGTATTATTAAGTTAAATTACCCTAAAAGTGTTGGATTGACAGAAAGGTTCTGTCAATGATTTGGAAAGCCGGGGTCCCTGAACGACGCGAGCAAACAGATACTGATGTTCCTGCGGCTGCGGGACTTGGCTTTACAAAAACCCTGGCGCGCACAGGATTTCAATTTGAGCTTTTAAATATTTCATGCTCGCCCTGCGGATCCCAGGAGGAGGGCGGGGGGTGCAGAGAGGTGGAGGCCAGGGCCCCCCCTCCTTGCCTTGCTTTCCGGGCCAGGATTTGAAAGGTAGCTCTGGGTGGAAATAAACAAAGAGGCATATGGCAGGGAGGGCTTGTCTCTTTGAGAGGAGGAGGGAGCAGTGAGGAGGGAATTTCACCAGCTGGGCTGGATTAGGGGGAGGAATTAGGATTCTCAACTTACAGATAAGGAAAATGAGGTCTCTTAACCTGAGGCCACCTATGGCTCCCACCAGCTCAGCGATAGCTAGAACTGCATCTCTCTTGACTGCGATAGCTCCCCCGTGTCCAGCCCAGTTTGCGCACGGCAAGAGCTCATAAATATTTCTAAATAAATCCAATTAATATATGACGTACCCTGACAAAGGTGCACAAGTCATATGCGTGCAGCTCAATGGATTCTCCCAAACCAAACACACCCGTGTCACCAGCAACACTCAGCATCCCCAGCCCCCACCCCACTCCCCACCCCCCCCCAAGCCACCACCCCCGTAGGGCGGCCACCAACCTAACTCATAACACGCAGGTTAGTTTGTCCAGCTTTGGAGCTTGACGTCAATAGACCCTCACAGTACATGTTCTTTCTTCGTCTAGCTTCTTTTACTGAAAATGATGTTTGTGCGATTCATCTGAATTTTTATATGGATTTGCAGTTTGTTCGTTTTCACCGGTGCTTGGTTTTCTATCGAGTGAACATACCCTCATTCATTTAGCCATGCTCCTGTTGGTGAGGATCGGGGCTGTTTCTAGTTGTGACCATTACAAAGAGTGATGCTATCAACTTTCTTTTGCAAGTCTCTTGGTGCACTATGCACGTATTTCTGTTGGATTTACACCAAGAACGGGACTGCTGAGTCACAGGATATGCGTAAGTTTGGCTCTAATAAATGCTGACAAACAGGTTTCCCAAACGGTTGTATCAACTTATTCTCCACTGGCAACGTATTGTAGTTCCAGTTACCCCATATTCTCACCAGCACCTGGTATTTTCTAGCTTTAGAAAATATTTTAACCATAAAGACGCGGGTGCAATGGTATCATGCTGTGACTTAGATCTGCATTTTTGCTTGACTCCTGAAACTAAACACCTATGTTTACTAGTCATTTCAGTATCCATTTTGGGGAAATGCCTGTTCACGTCTTTTGCCCATTTTTCTACCGCGTGGTCTGTCTTTTCATGCTGACTGTGGGAGTCCTTTATACAGTCTACATGTGAGTTATTTTTGGGACTGTATGTCTCAAGTATATATTTCAAATATCTTCTCCCACTCAGTTTTATACCTGTTCACTCTCTTAATGGTGTCTTCGAAAAACAGACATTCTCAATTTTAATCTTCAATGTAACTTATCTACTTTTGGCTCCCACATACATTTTCTGGGTGAAGGATACTGCTGGCAGTGGAAGAACCAAGGTGGTTACACACTGCCCTGTTCTTGCTTCACATGCCTGAAATAAGAAAATCCAGTAGTGGACAGTGTATTTTAAAAGAATATCCTATAAAACGTGGCATATTCTACACAGAGCTAACTGCTGTTCCATACAAGTATTCATTTAGCCAACCAGTATTTTTAAGGGCCAATGATGTACCAGACTCTCTCTTCAGCACTGGACATGTGAGTAGTGAGCGAGGTAAACAAGTCCCTGCTCTCAAGGAACATATGTCCAGTAGCGGAGAAATACCACACACATGTCAACAAGTAGATGAGAATTCCAGAGAGGTGTTGATAAGTGCCAAAAGAAAAATTAAAGGGGCAGTAAGAATGGAGTGACCGGGAAGTGGTCAGAGAGGCCTCTCTGGGGTGATAGTTGAGCTGGGTATCGAATGATGAGAAGGAAGCGGCCTTGCCAAGTCCCGGGGGAAGAGGGCTCGGACAGGAAAGTACAAAAGCCCTGAGTGTTTGTGGGTCAGAAAGCAAGGGAAAGTGACTTGTGCACATTAGGTGAGGGGAGCTGAGATGGGAGACCCAGTCAAGTCGTGAAGGGCCACGGCCATATGTTGGTACTTATGACCATGAAACCTCGCAGCACATGGTGGCGGTGGTTGTTGTTGTGGTCAGTGTTATTATTGCTTTGGTTGTTATTGTTATTAGGAGTAATAAATAATATTGTGTTATTAATGGCTGTTTTATTTGGGGATTTGTTCCACGTGCCCATGCGAATTTCCCCAGGGAACAGACGACAAGGTGGGCGACACTCATTCTCATACTTGTATCACTTTGCATCTGCTGTTCCTTCTACCTCCAACACCCTTCCTTCCTTTATTCTCTTGTAAACTCCTATTTACTGTTTAGGACTTGGCCTGGACACCAGCTTCTCTGTGCCACCTTCTTCATCTCACAGACATACACACAGAGTGAGGCCCCTTCTCGATTGTGTGCTTCACCATGACAACGTTTATTATGGTGGGCTTGCATTTTCATTTTTCTTTGCCCCTTGATCAGCAGTTGCTCAGCCAACAATGAGCCTTCCTTCCGATCTGTGGAACCTTTGCATCAAGGGAATGTGGGCAAAGCTGTGACATGCTGGGCACTCCCCAGGCACCAGGTTCCAAGCTAACGTCTTCACCCAGGTCACCTCACCCCTCCTCACAAATATCCTGCAATGCAGATGTTACCATTACCCCATTTCACAGATAAGGAAACTGAGGCTTCGAGAGATGAAGTGACTCTTCACTTGATCATCCTTTGGTCCTTGTGCAAATGTCACTGCCTCAGGAAAGTCCATCCTGGACAACCCCCAACCAGGGTCACACCCCGCAACAGGCTCTCCTAGGGGCCTGTGCCTCCCTGATTTAATATTTAAGACAAGGTGGAAATCCACACAGAAAGAATAAAGATGATGGAAACTGATACTCCTGTGGCTTTTGCAGTTGTGTCGTTCTAGAACTGCATAGAGGAAGAGGATATTGGGGTCTGATAGTATCTCCCCGCTCTGGTGGGCTTCCCTACCTGCCAGGGCCCTTCTCTGCCAATGTGAGTTCCTTCGGGCCTGCAGAACAAGGGACCCTGCGCTACCAAGGACTGCCGCCTGCCCACCTGCCCCTTCATCCTTAACCAGGCTGAGCTGTCGCCACACCGCACCTCCTCGCCAGGAGCCGGAGAAACAACTTATCCAACAGGGTCCCCCACTGCTCTTGGGATCCGGAGACTCCAGGAAGCCTGACAGCTGGGCACAGGCACATCTGGGAGCCATCAAGGGCCTGCCCGGGCTGCTCTGAGTACAGGTTGGCCTGTCAGGAGGGGGTGCATCCCCTGGGGCGAGGACAGAAGAGACAACTCCGGGAGAAAGCTCTTGTCTTTCCTGCTCCCACAATTGTCTAGCGAGGTTGGAGCCAGCACGTCTCCCTCCACGATGAGACCAGTTAACTGAAAGAACAATGAAGCAGAGAGTGAGCAACCTGGAATTCCAAAGACCAGGGATGAGGCCTGCCTTGACTTTTAATGTGCTGTGTGACCTTGAGCAAGTCACTTAACCTCCCTGAATCTGGGCAATAATGGTAAATCTGGGAAATGAGAGTAACTCTTTCTCAGAGCTATTGGGGATATTAAATGAGATAATTCATATAAGCCTTAGCACAGGCACTAGTACATGGTAACATTCAATAAATTGTAGCTTTTTTTTTTTGAGACAGAGTCTCACTCTGTCACCCAGGCTAAAGTCTAGCTCACAGCAACCTCAAACTCCTGGCCTCAAGCGATCCTCCGGCCTTGGCCTCCCAGAGTGCTAGGATTACAAGTGTAAGCCACTGCGCCCAGCCTGTAGCTATTATTATTTTATAAATAATTGCTTTCTATAGCTCTTAGGGCTGTCATTAGGACTGAGTGAGATTATGTATCTAGAGCTTCTAGATAGGGCCCATTACAGAGTGGTTGCTTAATAATTATTCATTCTTATCCCGAATTTGGAGTGCCACCAGTTCAAGAAAACTGGAGTCTCTATCCAGTGTATGGTGCAGTTAGCCTGAAAGTGTTCCTGATGTTTGCACAGATGGATAGAGGGTGGATGGAGGGATGGATGGATGGATGGATGGAGGGATGGAGGGATGGATGGATGGATGGATGGATGGATGAATAGGTGGATGGGTAGATGGCTGGGTGGATGGATGGATGGATGGATGGATGGAGGGATGGAGGGAGGGAGGGATGGATGGATGGAGGGAGGGAGGGCGGGAGGGAGGGCGGGATGGATGGATGGATAGGTAAATCTTAGATAACATGATGCACATCATAGTGACATGAGCACCTGTTCCCAGTCTTGAGAGCTAGCAGGCAAGGACTTCTGGTTGCAAAATGTTGGGTACCATGGCTGCCCAGGGCGATAGTTCTAGACCAGTGGAATCAGACGAGCTGTGTTTCATCACACCATCCCCTTCAGTGATGTTTACAGCAGATTCTGCCACCCCTTCCCAGCATGCTTTGGGCCAGCCTCCTTTGAAAGTTCCCGTCAGCCCGTGTTGGTCCTGATGCAGCTGTTGTCTGGACCTAAGCATCCTCCCTCCAGGCAGATGCCTAGAAGATTGGGGCTTAAGAAGGAGCTCAGGGATTCTGGAATACAATTCACTCATTTAACAATGATAACCGCTACAACCATCTTAAAGACTTCTACTAGCTTCTAGCCAGTGTGTTAATTATTTTATATCTGTAATTGCATTCAATCTCACAGCATTCCAAGGAGCAAGGCGCATTCTATATACAATGCACACCCATACATTCCATATGTAATTCTCAATTAGAAGTCGTAGGTACTTTTATTTTTTCAGAATGACACAAAGCTCTCACGAATGCCAAATTTCAGCAGCTTTTTTTTTCCCTAGACTTTTTGATCATCTCACACTTTTCCTCCCCCTGGTACTCTACTTTCTGGTGCCCCAAACATGTGCTTAGTGTTTCTTTTAGGTAATTTAACACTTCCTAAAGACAAGGAACATCGTTGTCATTTCACGGATGAGGGTACCTACGTGCAGATAGGTATAAGGAGGAAAGCCCTGCTTCTGCAGTCGGCAGGTGGTAGAACCAAGTTTCCATCCAAGTCTGTTGAATTCCAAAACTCCCACCCCCTCTTCAAGAACAGCTCCATCCTAGATGGGGAAATCGAGACCCAGCAAGGAGAGGTCACTCGCCCAAGGTCGCGCCTACTGTTGAGGTCCAGAGCCCAGGTTCGAATGCCCTGTCTTTGCCTTTCCTACCAGTCAAATTTCAGGGCAGATTTTCCAAAGAGTCACCCCAGACTCCTCTCCACCTGGTGTGGCACCTCCCTCTCCAGCCACAGGGGAGCCCCAGGTCACTTTGCGGTCACCCACAACCTAAAAGGAGTAAAAACGTTTTATTAATAGTTAGATTTTCTCCTCTCGAAGGGTGAGAATTTTCCAGGTCTGGGCACCTTTGAAATCTCCCAATGTCAGCCATCATCAGCTGTAACTGGCACCGCTGCTAATAAATTGAGACTGTCACATCTTCCAAACTGCATTATTACCGTTTATAATTTTGATTGTTCATTTGCATACGAAAATTAGTCCTGTGACATGCGTGAATTTTATTTTATTCTTGAACTAATTATAAACAAGAATGCCACATTATTTACATAACTAATTATTGTTCCTTATGTTCCCCTGTTTTTAAATGGGGGGCCCATTCTCCGTTGGTTGACTGCGGAGATGAAAAATCCAAGAACATTTCTAAAGTTTAGGAACTTGTTCTATTTGCATCAAATACAAATTCCTTTGAATGAGAGATAATATGCTTTCCATTTTAATAGGCCTAAATTAGCTTGATCTTAATTTATAGTTAATTTGAATGAATAATTCCTGTCTACCTGAGTCTGTTTTTTCGGCAGCTCATTGTAAATGTTTATTAACCCATAAATCGGCTGCCTTCCTTTAGGAGGGGATTTTAAGGGCCACCTCCTCCAAACTGGAGAGAGTATGGTACAGAGGGAAAAATAAAAACCAAAAACCCACAAAAGCAGTTAAAAAACCCTGGTATAAATCCTTACTGTGTAAGTCATATGCTGTGTGCCTTTAGGCAAATACCTAACCCTCTCTGAGACTCAGGTTTCTCAGACATTAAATGAGTGAGTTGAATTAGACGGGCCCTAAGATTCTGACTCTAGCAGGGAGAGGGGAGGTCTATGTATCATCATCTTGTCTTTTATTATATTTACTCCCAAATCTCTCTTCTTTCTCAAAATCCAGCTCTTCCTTTAAGACCTTAATGTGTCTCCACTCATGGGGAATGGATTTATTTTCTTGGCCACCATAGAAGAGTCCAAAAGAGACTCTACCAAGAAGAGGACCAAAGGGCTGCCAAGCTAATGGTGGTATTCCAGGTGCTGTTCAACCTTTGGGAAGACAGGAATTTGGCAGATAGCACCACCGAGATTCAACAAAACCTCCCTCTGCCAACCCATAACACCACGGAGATATAAACTACAATACCTGGCGCTGTCTACAGGAGGAAGAACTCTGGAGTCCCAAAGACCTGGATTTTAACCCCTGTGTTATCAATTCCTCCCAAAGACAATTTAACCTCTCTGAGACTTAGTGCATCAGGTGAGAATAAAAATCCTTCCTACTTCCCGGGAAATTACTGGGATGATTAAATGAGATAATAATGTGCAAATTGCCTGGGATAGAGCTGATGCTCAAATGCTAAATCCTGTCCTTTCCCACTCATAGGTTGGCCTCTGGAGGTGAGGAAGAAGAGGATAATGATGGTGACTAACATTTATCGAGGACTTAATAGGTGATGCTTCTTCAGCTGTCGGCCAGAGAGTGACACTTCAGGGGAGTGTTCTCTGACTTCCATGATGAGGTTAAATTCGTCACTGGAGACTGTTAGAGCACCACATGCACCCCCCTTCGCTTCACAATTACAGCTCCCTTCCACATTTCTTCATATAATGTCTGTCTCTACCGTCACCACCGCTATCCTGCTCCCAGCAGAGGGACGGAACGTGTGTGTTTCTGTCTCCACCATAACCTTCAAGTCCAGGTCAGCCTTCAATTAATATAAAGGCATAAAGACTAAGGACTTGTCCTATATTACCTTATCTAATCTTCACAAAATGGGCCCTGCTATTCTTAAACCCATTTTGCAGATGAGGAAACTGAGGCTCAGAAAGGAAAAGTCCAGCTGAAACCAGAAAGACCCCCCAGCTTAGCCCAGCTTGCCTTAGCCGTAAACATTCATTGCTGTACACCACTGAAGTGTATGTTTGTTACGCAGCACTACCGCATCCACTGATGACTGATACACATTTGTATATCGTTTTACACTCACCAAGCAACTTCCCACAAGTCATTTCTTCTGAGCCTCCACATCCTTATCCATAAAAAAAAAAGAGCAAGTTACTTTCTCTAGCTCCCACAACTAGCAAGAAAAGGGATCCCTTGTTCATTCAGTCCACACTCACACACGCAATAAAAAATTCATTAGTGACCACCTACTATGTACCAAACATTGTTCTAGATGTTGGGTTTTCAACAAGAAAAAAAAAAAAACATAAATTCCTGCCCTCGTTGAGCTTAAATTCAATTTCCTTTTTAACAAGTATTCATTATGCATGTATTGATTCATCACACACTTTCTGAATACTTACTGAGTGTCTGGGGCAATGTTCAGGCAAGTGAGGAGAATACTCTATCCTTGAGGACCTGATATTCTCGTAGAGTAAATGTTATTTTCCTTACTGCCCGTCACACCTACAAGACAAGACTTCTAAAGACATGAGCCACCGGGAGACATGAACTCCAAACAGGTCACAAATGTAAACTTAAAATAAAACGAGTTTAATTAGGGCAGAAGTGGGAGTCATATCCTTATTATCCCGCCCTGGGAGGAACTTTTCATTTGTACAATTATCCTTCTGCTAAATTGATATATTAATTTGTTCAAACAATTGTTCCTGTAATTAAATGAGAGGGTGCTGAAGAGAACCCACAAAAAGGTCTTATTTAGTTCTGTGAGCTGGAATCTGGTGACCTCTCACCCAGTCTGTTCAGTGATCAGACAGTGAGAATATGACCACTAATTGGGTGTTTTGGGTACAGACACAGCTGTCCAAGCGATCATCGAGCTAACCGGCCCCGGAGTTGCTGCTGAAACTGTGGTCTGTGGCTTTGTTAATGACACATCCTTTGTTTTTCTCCGTCTCATTATCTATTTATTATTCAAAGGGGTTTGGAGTTAGAAGGGACCTTAATTGGAACGGGAGGCAAATTTCTTTTTTTTTTTTTTTATTATTCCAAGGTATTGTGAGGGTACACACATTCTAGCCACACTTTATGTCTTTGCCCCACCCATATGCAGGTTAAAGGCGTGCCCTTCCCTCCCTTTAGTGCTCCCCGTGTCCTTTAGTTGTAGATTTTCCCCCCATCCCCCTAATCCCTGGAGAGTATTTCTGCCATGTGATCACCCTAGTGTTGATCAGTTAGTACCAA
>CAUYSK010092244.1:0-63159 GCA_963575035.1 Avahi laniger | reverse complement strand
AACATCCAATAGATGTTATTCTTATATGTGCACTTATGTGTTGATCAGTTAATACCAACTTGATGGTGAGTACATGTGGTGCTTGTCTTTCCATTCTTGGGATACCTCGCTTAGTAGAATGAGTTCCAGCTCTATCCAGGAGTATACAAGAGGTGCTAGATCACCATTGTTTCTTAAAGCTGAATAGTACTCCATGGTATACATATACCACATTTTATTAATCTATTCATGTATTGATGGACACTTGGGTTGTTTCCACATTTTTGCAGTTGTGAATTGTGCCGCTATAAACATTCAGGTGCAAGTGTCTTTCTTATACAGTATCATTTGATCTTTTGGGTAGATGCCCAGTAATGGGATCGCTGGATGGTATGGTAATTCTATTTGTAGCTCTTTGAGGTATCTCCATATTGCTTTCCACAGAGGTTGCACTAGTTTGCAGGTTTGATATTCTTTGGCTGTCCTAAGAAGAAGTAGTCTGTCTGGGCAGAGCTAGAGCACACCCTCACACAATCCTAGGGCCAGCCAACAGGTTGGATTATACTGTAGCTAACTGAAAATCGGGAGGAAATTTTATTTTTCCTGTTTGAGCTTGTCAAATACAGACCGGTACTGTTGAATTCACAGACATTGTCTTCCGACCTGTGCATCTCGTGCCATTTCTGTGTAGCAGAGAATGTGACTTGAACAGACCAGTGATTTGTGCTCCTTCCCTAGGCCACCACACCATCTACATCGGGGTTCACGTGCCGAAGAGTTACAGGAGAAGGAGACGTCACAAGAGAAAGACAGGGCACAAAGAAAAGAAGGAAAAGGAGAGAATCTCTGAGAACTACTCCGACAAATCGGACGTGGAAAACGCTGATGAATCCAGCAGCAGCATCCTGAAACCTCTCAGTGAGTACCCTCCGGGCGCCAGTGCCTCTCTCTGCGTCACTCCCATGTCTTTGGGAGAGACAATTTTTAGAATCTCGCAGCTAAGGGGGAGGGCTTGCAGTGATACTGGGACGGTCTGCTCTCAAGGGGAATGTCTACGGAAACGCTTTGCTTGTACTGCGGGTTGATCTCGGAGATCATCTGGGAAGATGAGTTGATCAGAAAAGATCCGACAAAGTTCAGGCACAGTTGTGTGTTCTGCATTTTGATGAGTGAAGGAGGGTGATGGGTCACAGATGGTATTTAACTATAGAAATCAGCAGTAACTGGAAGACAAAGAGGTTTTTGGATTGTTTCTGCTTAGAAATAGGTTCTGTTGAGACAGTAGGTCAAGATGAGAGCATATGCATATATATTTGTATACCTTTCCAAATGTTAGAGTTGTAGGTGACATTTTACCAGGTTGTGGGCCAGGTCAACGATTTAAAAAAGAATTGTGGAAAAGCATCCTGTAAGACAGAGACTGTAGAGCGACACGGTTCTTGAAATATTGAATGTATGAGATCTCATCGTTGGATAAAAAAGTGTTATGAAGAACAGAACAGCAGGAGGTCAAGGGACACTTAGGGTCAACTGTGTGTTTAGGTGTATGTTTATGTTGCTTTTTGTTTCATTTAATGTGGAGAGTATTTGGCTACTTGGGTAGCCTTGTGGCTGAAGTGAGAATGAATCTGTGTAGTAGGAACACATGCCAATTTTGGGAGATTCCCCAACAGGAGTTACACAGCGACAGCTTTTCATGTTGGCAGAGCTCTGTGCATTCTTTCTGTCTTTGCCACAGTTGCAGAAATACAGACCCTGCAATAAAATGCATTATGGGTGGCACAGATAAATATCAAGTTCAGTCGTTGCAGGTGATGACAGGCCAAATTAGAACGAACAGCTCAGGGGTGTTGAAAAGTGAATTTACAGAGTTAAATTAAGAGGGTGCGTGAGGCGTAGCGACGTGAATCTGTTACAATCTCACCACTGGAGCTGAGCAGGTGGCTAGGAAGCTGGGGAAGTGCCGCGCTGAGAGGAGCAATGCGCGGGGACCGTGGAGTTAAAGATAAAGGCTTGGAGGAGAGTTTGAGATGGACCACAACATTAAAATTCACGGGTGTTGGAATAAATGTAAGATTTAGAAGGACCAGAGGACAGGAGACTAAAGTTAAGTACTTTTCATAGAAATCATCTGTCTGAAAGGGGTGCTGTGTATATTGACTAAAGTAACGGAGTCTGTTTTGAGCAAAGTCTTTGAAATGCCTATAAAAGAGGTCATAGTTCATATTCTGGATGAACAACACATGACATTCCTTTCCAAATACATTACCATTGTTATCTCAATTTATTATCAGTTTTGGCAAGGCCTGAGCCGCTATCAGAGATGCTCTCCCCCCTGTGCATGTTCTCTCTCTCTGTCTCTTTTATAACTCATCTTTCATTCTGCATTTTAGAACAAGGGTGCATCATCACTGTAAATATTAAAGAGCAAAGAGGTGTTCACCTAGACAAATGGGCCCAGGGAATCTGAGAGGACGGTTATGCGCCAGCTTTCGAGGAAGGGCGATGTCAGTGTCAGTGACACTCAGGTAACAAAGAATGAACAGATCGGGAAGATGTGGAGACTGCACGTGTATCAGCCACAAAATACCGTGGCTTTCTGTGGCATTTAGGGACCAGTTTGAATGCAGCATGTGAGATAAACAAGGCCATCCATTCTCTGCACCCTCAGAAGTTTCCTCCCGGGGATACTGCGTTATGTCGTGTACTGGGTTTCTGAAGTGAGACAGTTATTATGGAGAGACAGGTGTTAAGGATGAAATTGGTCAGCGATGATAAGGAAATTATTTATAAATTTACATGTTTTAGTTAGTTTTTTCCTGCTTATGCAGTAATATGCCTTTGACATATTTGCTGGGAGTCATCCGATTTGACATCCATGACATATGGTAATTATAAATTACCATATTTTCTCTGCTGCTTATGGTGGATTCGTAGTTGATCATCTGGTACAGTTCTATCCAAAAATCAGACTTTTTGCACCCAGGTATAGAAAGACATTTAACCCTATGATTTTGAGGAAGCCACAGGGCTCTTGCACCAACATGACAATAAAATTCTTATGGGAAAACTTACTTCGTGAAATACCTGCCTAGTATACCATTATTGTCTCTCAAGAACAGCTACGTCGAGTTTCTGCTATTCTTTGATGTAGGGCGTTTGAGTTACTTACATTTATAGACGTTATCATGCCCCGTAGATTCCCCCACGTGCCTAGCAGTGCATCACATGATGCTTATAACTTCTGAAAAAAGCAAAACCCAAACAACCCACATATAAATCGTAACCTGACGGGAGTCATCTTTGATCCTTTCTTTGCTCTCACCTCCATATGATTTCTGTTGGTTCGACTTCTAAAATGTGTCTGAATCTGTCTACACCTTTTTGGTTTTGCTGCCACATTTTGGTCTAGAGAATCGTCATCTCTTACTTAGACAGCTGCAACAGCCTCTGCTTTTCAAGGCTTTCTCCACATAGAAGCAACATTGATCATCATAAAGCGTAAATTGGGTCATGTCCTTCCTCTGCCGAAAACTTCCTGTTGTCCTTAGAATAAAATCTCGATTGGGCGTCATGGACAATAGGGCTCTCTAGTCCTGTGTTGTGCCATTCTCTCCTTGCTCACTTTACTGCAATCACACTGAAGTTATAGTACCTTGGTGCTGAAACCTTTTCTGACTCAGGGCCTTTGCACATGCCAGAGTGTCTTACTGGAATGGTCTCAACCCATTCTTTTTTTTTTCCCCAAGCAAAGATGAGTTTATTAAATTTGTAGTATTTCAAAAGCTAAAAATTAGGAAATGATAGGAAAGTTTCAGGGCTTGGGTTGAGTGATTTTTAAAAATATTTTTATTATTATTTCAAAATATTACAGGGGTATAAAAGTTTCCGGTTACATGGATTGCTCTTGTTACGCTTGAGTCAGGGTTATAAGTATGCCCATCAACCAGATAGTGTTCATTGTACTCATTAGGTAGGTTTTTCACATCCCCTCCTCCTCACTCCTGTGCTTGATTTCCATTGAGTTTTACTTCCTTCTGTGCACATGTGTGCTCATCAGTTAGTTCCAATTCAATAGCAAGTATATGTAGTGTTTGTTTTTCCATTCTTTAGATACTTCACTTAGGATAATGGTCTCCAGTTCCATACAAATTGTTGCAAAAGGCCTTAATTCATCCTTCTTCATGGCTGCATAGCACTCCATTATATACATATATCATGTTTTATTAATCCACTCATGAATTGTTGGGCACTTGGGTTGTTTCCACATCTTTGCAATTGTAAATTGTGCTGTGATAAACATTTGAGTGTAGCTATCTTTTTGATAAAATGACTTCTTTTCTTTTGGGTAGATACCCAGTAGTGGGATTGCTGGATCAAATGGTAAGTCTACTTTTAGTTATTTGAGGAATCTCTATACTGTTTTCCAAAGAGGCTGTACTAATTTGCAGCCCCACCAACAATGTGTAAGTGTTCTTTTCTCTCTGCATCCACGCCAGCATCTATTACTTTTAGATGTTTTAGTAGTAGCCATTCTGACAGGGGTAAGGTGATATCTCATTGTGGTTTTAATTTGCATTTTCCTGATAATTAGTGATGTTGAGCATTTTTTCATATTTTGTTGGCCATTTGTTAATCTTTTGAAAAGCTTCTGTTCATGTCTTTTGCCCACATTTTAATGGGTTGTTTGTTTTTTTCTTGCTGATTTACTTAAATTCTTTGTAGCTTCTTGTTATTAGCCCTTTGTTGGATGTATAGCTTGAAAATATTTTCTCCTATTCTGTAGATTGTCTATTTGCTCCATTGATTATTTCCTTAGCTGTGCAGAAACTTTTTAAGTTAATCGAATTCCATTTATTTATTTTTGTTGTTGCTGTGATTGCCATTGGGGTCGTCTTCATAAATTCTTTGCCTAGGCTGATATCTAGAAGAGTTTTTTCAACATTTTTTTCTAGCATTCTTATGGTTTCATGTTTTACATTTAAGTCTTTTATCCATCTTGAATTAATTTTTATGAGTGGTGAGAGATAGAGGTCCTATTTCATTCTTCTGCATGTAGCTTATCAAATTTTCCCAGCACCATTTATTGAATAAGCCTTCTTTTCCCCAGTGTGTATTGATGTCTGCTTAGTTAAAGATCAGTTGGCTGTATGTGTATTGTTTTATATCTGGGTTCTCTATTCCGTTGCATTGGTCTGTGCTCTATTTTTGTGCCAATACTGTGCTGTTTTGCTTACTATAGCCTTGTAATATAGTTTGAAGTCTGGTAATGTCATGCCTCCAGATTTGTTCTTTTTGCTTAAGATTGCTTTGTCTATTCGGGCTCTTGTCTGGAGCATATACTAAGTATATACCTAGGTATTTTATTTTCTTCGTGGCTATGGTGAATGGTATTGAGACTTTGATTTGATTCTCAGCTTGACTGTTATTGGTGTATTGGAATGCTACTGCTTTGTGTACAATGATTTTATAACCTGAGACTTTGCTCAATTTATTTATCAATTCCAGGAGTCTCTTGGTGGAGTCTTTGGAATTTTCTAGATATAAGATTGTATCACCAGCACAAAGCACTAGTTTGACCTTTTTCCCAATTTGGATACCCTTAATTTCTTTCTCTTGCCTGAGTGCTCTGGTCAGGACTTCCAGCCCTGTGTTGAAGAGAAGTGGTGACAGTGTCTATCCTTGTCTTGTTCCAGTTCTTAGGGGGAATGCTTTGAACTATTCTCCATTCAGTATGATGCTGCCTATGGGTTCCTCATATATGGCTTTTATAATGTTGAGACATGTTCCTTCTAGTGTCTAGTTTGTTGAGGATTTATATCGTGAAAGGGTGCTGAATTTTTTTCAAATGTTTTTCTGCATCTATTGAGATGATCATATGGTCTTTGTTTTTGCTTCTGTTTATGTGGTGAATCACATTTATTGACTTAGGTTGCTGAACCATCCTTGTATCCCTGGGATGAAGCCCACTTGGTCATGGTGGATTATTTTTTTATGTGCTGTTGAATCAGTTTGCTAGTATTTTATTGAGGATTTTTGCATGTATATTCTTAAGAGATATTGGTCTGTAGTTTTCTTTTTTTGTTGTGTTCTTTCCTGGCTTTGGTATCAAGGTGATACTGGCTTCGTAGAATGAGTTGGGGAGGCTTCCCTAGTTCTCGATGTTATGGAATAATTTCTGTAGTATGGGTACCAGCTTTTCTTTGTAGGTTTGATAAAATTCATCTGTGAATTCATCTGGTCCAGGACTTTTCTCATTGGAAGATTTTTTTATTACTGCTTCAATATCATTGCTCATTATTGGTCTGTTCAGGAGTTCTGTTTCTTCCTGATTGAGTATTGGGAGGTTTTGTGTTTCCAGGAATTTTTCCATTTCCTCTACATTTTCGAGTATGTGTGTGTAAAGATTTTCATACTGTTCACAGATGATATTTTGTATTTCTGTGGTATCTGCTGTAATATCTCCTTTTTTATTTCTGATTGAGCTTATTTGGGTCCTTTCTCTTCTTCCTGGTTAATCTAGCAAGAGGATTCTCAATTTTGTTTATCTTTTCAAAGCACCAACTTTTTGTTTTATTGATCCTTTGTATTTTTTTTGTTGTGTTTTGTTTTCCATTTTGTTTAGTTCTGCTCTGACCTTAGTTATTTCCTTTCTTCTGCTGGCTTTGGGTTTGGTTTTCTCTTCCTTTTCTGGTTCCGTGAGACATGTCATTAGATTGTTAATTTGTGATTTTTCTGGCTTTTTTAAGTAGGTGTTTAAGGCTATGAATTTTCCTCTTAGGACTGCTTTTGCTCAATTGCACAGATTTTGATAGCTCGTGTCCCTTTTGTCATTCAGTTTGAGGACTCTTTGGATTTCCATCTTAATTTCATTATTGACCCATTAATTTTTCAGCAGCACGTTGTTTAATTTCCACGACTTTGTGTAGGATTGAGTGTTTCTTTTGGAGTTGATTTTTAGTTTTATTCCACTGGGGTCTGAGAAGAGACATGGAATGATTTCTTTTTTTTCTTGAATTTATTGAGACATGTTTTGTGGCCTAAGATATGATCAATCTTGGAGAATGTTCCATGTGCTGATGAGAAGGATTTATATTGGTAGTTGTTGGAGAAAATGTTCTGTAAATATCTGTTAGGCCCCTTTGTTATAGAGTCCTGTTTAAGTCCAGTGTTTCTTTATTTGTTTTCTGCTAGGATGATCTGTCCAGTTCTGCCAGTGGAGTGTTGAAGTTGCCAGCAATTACAATGCTGCTGTTTGTCTCTTTGCTTATATATCATATGATTTGCTTTATGAATCTGGGCACTCTTGTGTTAAGTGCATAAATATTTAGGATTATTACATCTTCTTGTTGAATTGCTCCCTTTACCATTATATAATGACCATCTTTGTCTTTCTTCGCTATTGCTGATTTAAAGTCAATTTTATCTGATATGAGAATGGCTACACCTGCTTTCTTTTGGTTTTCATTTGCATGGAATATTTTATTCTATTCCTTCACCTTGAGTCTGTATGAGTTTGTGTGGGTTTGATGTGTTTCCTGGGGACAGCAGATACTTAGGTTGCATTTTTCATCCATTCAGCCAGCGTATGTCTCTCTCTCTCTCTCTTTTTTTTTTGTATCCATGCAACAAAACAACGTATGTCTCTTGACTGTGGCATTCAGCCTGTTCACATTGATAGAATTGATATGTGGGATGTTGTTCTATTCATCATGTTGGGTAGTATGTTATTGCTTTGTTTTACCTCTTGTGCTATTGTTTTGTATGAGCTCCAAGCTTTAGCTTTTGGGTGGTTTTACACTGGTGGTGTTTATTGTACTGATCCTTGTATAATGCAGTTCTTAGTATTTCCTGCAGGGTTGGTCTGGTCTTGACAAATTCCTCAGTGTTTGCTTGTCTGGAAAAGTCTTTATTTGTCCTTCATATATGAAAATTAGTTTCACAGGATACAAAATTCAAGGTTGGCAGTTGTTCTGTTTAAGAAGGCTGAAAATGGGGCCCCAGTCCCTCTGGCTTGTAAAGTGTCAGTCGAGAAGTCTGTAGTTAGCTTGATGGGTTTTCCTTTATGAGTTGTTTGATGTTTTTGCCTCATAGCTCACAGGAGTTACTACTTTGTGTTACTTTGGCCAGTCTGTTAACTATGTGTCTTGGTGATTGCCTCTTTGCAATGAATCTCCCAGGTGTTCATTGAGGTCCTTGCACCTGGATGCCTAAATCTGTAGTAAGACCAGAGAAGTTTTTCTCAATTATTTTCTCAAATAGGTTTTCCAGCCCTTGTGTATTTTCTTCTTCATTCTTAGGGATGCTTATGATTCTTATATTTGGCCGTTTTACATAATTCCATAATTCTTGGAGACTTTGTTCATTCATCTTAATTCTCTGTTCTTTATTTTTCACAATTAATTCAAAGAGTTATGTTCAAGCTCTGAGATTCTTTCTTCCACCTGGTCTAGTCTATTCTTAAAACTTTTCACTGTGTTTTGTATTTCCTTAAATGAATTTTCCATTTCTAGAAGTTCTATTTAGTTTTTTTAATATGTCAATCTCTTTGGTGAATTTTTCATTCATTTCCTGAATTGTTTTTTTTGAGTTGAGTTGGTTTTCCATTTTCTCTTGGATTTCATTGAGCTTCCTTACAATCCATATTTGGAATTCTTTATCTGTCATTTCAGTATTTTAATTTTGGTCGGTATCCATTGCTGGAGAGCTAGTGTTCCCTTTTTGGGGTGCCCTTTAGCTCTGATTTCTCATACTTCTAGAGTTCTTTAGCTGATTCCTTCTCATCTGGGGCAACTGTTGCTTCTTATTTTTGGATTTTCTTTTGTTTAGATGGGGCTTCTCTCTGCCCCTTGTATGGGTGTGTCTGTAGGATATGTTGGGAAAGAGGGAAAGAATCTTTGGCTTCACTTGTGGGTGCTTTGATGGAGATGTAGGTTCTGGAAGGATGCCTTGGTTATAGATATACTTAGTGTGGTGATTTTCTCAGTTGCTAGTTGTTTGTAGGCTGTAGCAGTCATGAGCTATGTGTGTGGGCAGATTCTCTCTTTGATGAGGGAGGCTGGAGGTCTTTGAAATCCTTTCTCTTTCCCTAGCCTGGTGGTCTTCTTAACAGTGTGAATTGTATTGGCACCTCCAGTTTAATCTTTGAGACAGTAAGTGGTGCTTGTGGGTAAGAATCAACCACACCCTATGTGATTGAGTCAGTAGATGCTATAAAGGCCTGTGCAAATTGACACCCCTGTCAGTAGGTGGTGCTTGCCAGTAGGAACAAGCTGCAGTGGTTTTTTTGGGCCCTGTTACCAGGTGTAGCCACTCATGGGAAGCACTTGAATGCCCCAGGTGGTGGATAGGGCCCTGGAGTTTCCAGGTGAGGATTCTTCCAGAATGAGGATTCTTTGCCACAGCACAGGTGGGTGGGGGAGTGAAGCTAGGCAGGGATGGCTTGGGTGAGTCTGCTCTCAGGCTCCACAAAAGCTGGTAAAGGATCTGTTTCAACAGGGGTCAAAGGTCTGCTTTCAGGCTTCTGGGGAAAGCCACCAGGGAGAGGCTAAAGTGGCCCCACCCAACCAGAAAGTCTGCTCGTGGAGGCGGGGCCGTCTGAGATTCACAGTCCGGAGTGGGTTTCACTCTTCCCCCCTCGTCCCCTGCCCTGTGGTCTCCCTCCAGCATCGGCCAGCAGGTGCTCAAACTAGCTGATCTTCTCCATGATGGTGCTTCCGGCGGTAAGCGTCCCTGTCTGGGACCCTTCCTCAGCCTGAGAGTGTGGCCTTTCTGTGGGGGGAGTGTGTTGTGGCTGGGACCCACACTGTGCTCTGTCTTCAGTTCTGCCCCTGGGGGCTCCCTCACCTCCCAAAGTTAGTTCACAAATCTCTCCTCCATGCCCCCAAGCAACACGACTGAGTCTTGGAGGTATGGGATCTGGCCCATGGGCCTGTCCCTGGGTCCCCGAAGATTAATCCCTGACCATGCCAGGGAGAAATGTGCTGGTCTCCAATTGCCCATGGGGTGCTCAAGCTGCTTTGATGTCCCCCCACTTCTGCGTGCGCTCTGCTCTAATGGAGCAGCTGGGCCAGCAGCACTGGGGAGGGCCGGTGAGCAGGGAGCTCAGAGTCTGAGCGCCCCTTAGCCCTCTGCAGGTCTTTAAGAGGAAATGCTCGAGCCCCACTCTCTGTGGAAACCCCGGTGCTGTGGGTTGGGGGGCAGCGGGGGAGGAGAAGAGACTGAATGGAAGAAACGAGCATTCTGTTTAGCTCTGTTCCTGTCTGGAAGGCAGTGGGCCCCGAAAACGTCCAGGCTCTGGGCTTACGCAGACCCACCAGGACCCACGGGCCCCCTGCGGCTCCCGCAGTCTGGGCCGGACGTGGGAAATGTTTGCGTGGGAACGGGCAAGAGGAAAGCCCAAGGGCCGAAGCCCTCCGGGGAGGACAGAGGCGCCCGCGGGCTGGGAACGCAGGATGGCGCCTGCCGCCTGGCTCAGGTCCGTGGTGACGGGCAGCGACCCCAAGGGGGCCGGCGGCCTGGTGCTTTGTCCTCAAGATGCTCCTAGTTCTCCGGCAGCAGCCACTCTGGGGCTCGTGAGGGCAGAGAGGCTTTCTGGCAGCTGGGGAGACTGGAGGGAGGGAGGAACAAAGCGCCCTACCTTTCGCTGGACTCCACGCCCCTCGGGGTCGGCCTCTGCCGCTGTCTCGCTCCTTCCTGTTCCCGCGGACCTCCTGTAGGTTCTGGCACTTTCCCCTTGGAATTGTACCTAATCTACGATAATTTTTTTAATTTGTTTTTTCTTTTTCATCTAAATCTTTTCTTTGTGAGATGCTCTGGCAGCTGGTGTCTCTGGTCAGCCATCTTGTCTCCTCTCCTACAGAGGATCCCACCGTCCTGGAAGCGTTTTAATAGCAAAGAGCTGGGCATTGGTAGGGGACTGGAATAGGCCACCTCGTGACCGTGGGAGACCACAATAGCGGTCAACCCATTCTCGTCCCGGTTCGTTTTTCTCTCTTTTTTTTTTGAGACAGAGTCTCACTCTGTTGCCCTGGCTAGAGTGAGTGCCGTGGCATCAGCCTAGCTCACAGCAACCTCAGACTCCTGGGCTCAAGCGATCCTCTTGCCTCAGCCTCCCGAGTAGCTGGGACTACAGGCACACGCCACCATGCCCGGCTAATTTTTTCTATATATTTTTAGTTGTCCAATTAATTTCTTTCTATTTTTAGTAGAGACGGGGTCTCGCTCTTGTTCAGGCTGGTCTCGAGCTCCTGAGCTCAAACAATTCGCCTGCCTCGGCCTCCCAGAGAGCTAGGATTACAGGCGTGAGCCACCGCGCCCGGCCTCGGCCTCGTTTTTCTCTTTCTTTATGTTTTGGCTTTTAAGTTTTACCTCTTCAGAGATGCCTTTCCTTACTACTTTCTAATGCAGCTTCCTGTTCATTATTTTTTCTCAGCTCCTTATTTGTTTTCCTTAATAATATTAATGCATATTTCTGCTTGTGGTTTTGTGAGCCTGCAGTGTTGTCTTGAGCCGATGCTAGACTGTGAGCTCCCTGACAGCAAGGAGCAGGTCTGTCTTGTTCCCTGTGCTATGTCAGCACCCAGCACAGGCGTGGCACATAGTATGTGCTTAGTATGTGTTTGCTGAAAATAATTGAATGTGTGGATCACTACAGGGGAAAATAAAGCCATTGCTTTTATTTGTCTGAGTGTTTCCTATATTCTAGATAAAGATACAGCTGTTTTCCTTGTTTTTAAGCCGTGCACATCATCTTTATATTTCCCTGCATTGCCTTTCTCCCTTGCCTTGTAAAATCTGGTCCCAACTTTTCATTATCCCACTTTGGAAAGTGCCTCGTTATTTTTACCTATTGCCAACATGGTACTTTGATCTGGGTGGACGACTCTTGAGTGTATGGAGTTGCTTGTTATCCGCAGGTGATGGAAGACAATGTTCCACGGGGCGCATGGATCCCTCATGTCCACTTAGAACTTGAGCAGCTCTCCTGAGGCCACATTAAAGTGACATGAGCCAGGCATGGTGGCACACACCTGTAGTCGCAGATACTCAGGATGGGAGGATTGCTCAAGCCCAGGAATTCAAGGCTGTAGCGTGCATGACTATACCTGTGAGTAGCCACCGCACTCCAGCCTGGGCAACATAGCGAGACCCAGTCTCTAAAAAAAAAAAAAAAAAAAAGTGGCATGGAATTGACCAAGGAAAGGGCATTTATAAAAAGAAGCAAACCGAATATCTTCCAATATCGAGGCACATCAGGAACATGACTTAATGAACAGGTTCATTTAGTTGATAACAGAGATGATTTTTATTTCCACTGTGGCTCCGGTGTCAAGACAGGTTTTTAAAAGTGAATGCGTGTTTGATCTTACACACTTGGAGCTTTGAGGAGGAAGCTCGCTAGCTTCGTAAACCCCTCTGAGCTCAGCAGCAATTCCAAGTCCTTGCTCAGCTGCTATTCCCAGGGTGGCGTCAGAGCTGGTGTCCCAGCCGGGGACACAGAGAAGAAAACGTGTGTGCGAGTGTGGTACACGGAGCAACAGGGAGCGAGAGGCTGGGGAGAAAAGCGAAATGGAAGAACAAGCAGGAGAAGAGACGAGGGAATGAGGAGGTGGTGTGGAGTGGGTGGCGGAGAGAAAAGTTAGATTGTGCTCTTTCTTAAAAATAATCCTTTTGCCTCCTCCACTGTGCACTTTTGTATTTTTTTTAAGTTAGCAGCTGCCATCCTCTGAGGGTTGCCCAAAAAGTGGGTGGGAAGGTGGTCCTGGCTGAGACAGGCTTTGGAAACACAGCACGGCTTCCCACCCCTGATGGTTTTGGCCTCTGCATCTTTCATTTGGTTAGTGTCCTGTGATATTTATGGGGGCATCACAGGCCGCTAGGTGACCGCAGAGACTCTGAAGGTGTGCAGAACGTTAGGAAACACAGCTACAAACAGAACATTTCCTGTTTGGCACCTTGATCTGATGCGTCAGATATTTCTTGACAAGCTCGAGCGTGCATCCGCGCTTGGAGGTGCTAACTGCCTGTCACACGCGGGGCTGGCCCGTTGCGGAGTCACGGCGCTAGGTATGCGCGTACAGACACTCATTCAGTCTGCTGCTATTCTTTCCTAGCTGTTTGGACGTGTACCAGAGCTGACGGGTTTATGCTAGCGAGCATTGTTCTGTGAGCCCGAGACAATGGGTGCTGGTTGGCGATCCAGTTATATTCAGGAAACTGAAACAGAGAAATGGGCAGCTGCTTTTGTTTGGTGCTTCCGGGTAAATGAACAGAGACGCTTTTCATAAGAGCCAAGAATATTTGGTGTTTTGTCATTTGACTTCCCCTTTTCCCAGTGCACACCCCTGTGCCCTCCCCCGACCTGACCTCATACTTCTTAGTACATTTCTACTTTTTCTTGATTTTTACAGTGTTTTCAGGTAAGACCCTTAATTTTGATATCTTCAGGTAGAATTTCTTTAAATTTCTCTTGGTGTATCTCAAAAATCATTGCATACACAGGAGAGAAGGGAGTCTTTGGAATGTGTGTAAAATAAGGGAATCTGTCCCTGTTTAAAAAACAAAGCAAAAACACAAACACGAAAGAACTATACTGTCTCTTTCATCCTCTTCTCTCTTTTTCACCTTACAGAAGTAGGGGGGAGTACTTTGTCTTTAGATCTGAATACCAAAGCTTTCTGTAGTAAAAAATAATTGAAAACTTCAAGTGTGCCTTTTCAGAAGGGACGCTCGTGATGTAATTTTACTGGAAAGGGAGCAGGTCAGCGGCGAAGTGCACATATTTGAGCCGATTACTTGAGTTTGAATCCCAGTTCATGCCAGCAGTGTAACCTTGGCTGTTTACTTAACCTCTTTGAGCTCCAATTTCCTCACCTGTAAAAAGGGGCTAATGATAGAACTTAATGAGAGTGTCGTGAATATCAGCGCTGCGTGTGGTTAGCAGTTATGGTTAGTGGTTAATATTTTGAGTTACTGTGAGTACGTTATGTCAACCTCATCTTTTCCTATCCACTGTACACAGGTAATGGCAAAAACTTCAGGTTTAACATTAATAGAGATTAATTCCTTATGAACAATGATCACTATTCTTTAAGCTCTTCTGGGCTTTTCTGACCTGGTATCCTCTTGGTTCTGGCTCCCAACAACATATTTGGGAGAACCAACCAAAATTCTTTTTTTTTTTTTTTTTTTAAGACAAGAGTCTCATTTTGTCGCCCGGCCTAGAGTGCAGTGGCATCAGCCTAGCTCACAGCAACCTCAAGCTCCTGGGCTCAAGCGATCCTCCTGCCTCAGGCTTCCAAGTAGCAGGGACTATTGGCGCGAGCCACTAGGCCTGCATTTTTTTTTTATTTTTGATAGAGACCGGGTCTTGCTCTTGCTCAGGCTGGCCTCGAACTCCTGACCTCAAGTGATCCTCTCACCTCAGCCTTCCAGAGTACCAGGATTATAGGTGTGAGCCACCATGCCTGGCCTCCAACCAAAATTCGGTGTCTTACCTTGCCAGTGGGGTCGGTCTGGATGTTGGCTGGCAGATGAAAGGACCAGGAATGAGAATTTCAAGGGGCAGAGGTCCTCTTCTGCATGGAATACTGCCCCTAGCAAGTGGCTCTGTTTAGCAGGTGTGTCCTTGAATTTAGTTAACAGTTGGGATCCCCAGTTCGGAGGCCCCTGCAATCCAGTAGTCTGTTCTGTTTCATAAGAGGGCTGCTCTCTTTCTGGCTCTTTCTTTGTGAAATTAGTCTGGGTAAGAAGGGCTGTTGGGTGGGACAGGTCAGTAGTTTGAAGGCAGTGTCGTGCAGAAAGGAAAGCGTTTGGCATGCTTGTGTTTCAGTGACACTGGGTTGACTCAGCTGTATTGTGTTTTGTGTGGTACAAATAATTGTTCCTTCTTTTGTGATGCTGATGAATACAAGAAGGCTATGTCATGGTGCATCTGCCTCTTTAGCCAGTTAATTCTATAAATCTCGTAAGGAGCCTTGAATTTCTGAAGTTCAGATTTCTTGAAGTCACCTTGAAGAGCCCTCCAAATGGCAGTTCTTACACTGTTCATTTCTTGTTGCCATTGGCTGTTTTATTCCAATAGTTATTCCATTTTATCATGCCGTGAGGTGTTATGAATAGTGTGTTTATGTGTGTCATGGGAGAGTTGATGTTGTTGCTATTTATAGTGACTTATGAGTTCAGGAGGCCTCAGAGGGTTCAAGTGCACTGCAGGTGCTGGGGTACTCAGGGCTAAAAAGAGATTGTGACTTGGGGTGGAAAATGGGGGAAAACCAGAGCAGTGTGTGGAATCGAAGGTGTGAAATACACTTTAGTGAAATAATTGACTGTCTGCCACAGACATTGCCACCTAAGCGGAAGGCAGGACACATCCCGTGGTTTGGGGTTCAAGTTTACAAGGCAGGAAGCTTGAGCGTGTTAGTATTCGTGAGTGTCCATCTGTGTGTATGTGTGTGTGTGCGTGCGTGTGTGTGTGTGAGAGACTGGAATTCACTGAAAGAATGAAAGGTATTGGCGAGGATCTTCTTGAAATGGTATTCTGTTTAGGAACTTTTTCATACAGCAGGTGATAACTCTTAGAGGACAAGGGTCCTTAGCACCAGGGATTTAAATTCAGGGCTTTATGAGTGTGAATTAGTTTGGGTGAGGAGCCACGGGTATACTCTATAAATAAATTTCTTCATAATTCTTTCATGACCACAATCTGGAGGCAGGAACGTTAGGTTCTTTTAGTAACTTTCCCACGGATAGGAGTCTTCCTTGACTTTTCATCACACCTGTACAGAGGTGTTATGGCGAGGAGTCCCCATTCTCTTGATTATCTATAGAGTCAAATCTCAGTTATCCTTGATTTGTCTCTGTTCTTCCTTCCATAGGCAGCCACTCACTGAGTCCTGTTGGTGTTTCCTTCCAAGTTTCTTTCGTGGCTGTCCCGTCCTTTGAATTCCTAAGGCAACGTCTTCTTATTTGGGTTTTCAGTCTTTCGGTTCTCCGTTGAAATAGAAGGGAGTTATTTCAGACAAGGTTGCCAGACATCTAGAATTGACTTTTTTTTATACATATTTTCTAATCTATATTCTGTAGTGTCCCCTTCATTTTAAAAACAAATAAACAAAAGTCTTCTAATGCTTCTCATTACTTAAAGCAGGTCCCTAACTTGGGGTCCCTACACACTTAAGAGCGAATTGACAATGTAACAGCGTTTCCTCTGCTACTGTCAATATTTTATGTAGTTTAATGAAAAGATTTGCTCTTTAAGTGCATTCATGCCAACTCACAACAACTTTCCCAGTGTTTGAACTCCTGCAGCAAGTGTTGTGTACATTACACATTCTGGTGCTTAGACCTGTAATGCTTCTAGGAGTGCCTTTCCTCTTCCGTTCAGGTGTGTGTCACCTCTCCAGTAGTATTGTCAGAGCCTCCAAGGCAGGGGCCATATCACGTGCTTTTTTTGAATCATGTTCTGCAATAGCATATCTTTCGAATGGATGAATAAATATCTGGAAATTATCTATTAGGTTAAACTAGTCTGGTTTATTAAACACAATAAAAACTGGAGAGGAAGAGGTTGTATGAACAACTCCTTCAGTCAGTATGAACAACTATCTGGAGCAAATAGTTGAGGGCGGTTTAAAAATGCTACCCCCCTCAACCTAAATTTTAATTGAAATATGATTAAAATATTTAATAGAAATCACCAAAGAACTATCCAACAGGGCGAGTTGAATAATGGTGAGATAAAAGGAAAGCCAGGAAAAGTCATTTTTCTTATGCTATAGCTCTATAACTTACTTTTTGCAATAACTAGTATTACATGTGAATAAAATAGAAATTGTCCATGTTTTCACAACAGAGATAAAAAGGGCTACCATGTGTATGCTTTTTCTCATGGAAAAATATTAAAATATTAATATATGTGAAAATAGGCAGGTCAATGTAGAAATGCAAAATATTCTTTAAGATGGCATTTCTCTAAAGGACCGTAAAGCCTGTTGAGTTGGAATAAGCCTGCCTCTGCTTGTGATTATTTATTTAGGGTTCATATCCCACCGTGTTGAGCGAGGATAGTACATAAAAGAGGCTACTTAGAAAAGTAAGATTTGTTTATTACTGAATGTATCACCAAGGCTGTGGTGGAGTTTCTTATACAGAGGACTTTAAGAATTAGTCCTATAATATATGTGTTTCTGGGATGGATACACAGATTGAGGTCCATGTTGAATTTAGATGACTTTTATGCATCCTTGTCAGGATTCTGATTTAATAATTCTGAAAAAAGAACATCCTTGGAATTTTTTATTCTTTTGCTATTTGCCAAGTAAACAGAATTCTATTTTTTTAAAAAAGCATGCTGCCCTTATTTAGAAGCCACTGCTGGTGGTTGTGATACTGGGATCCAGCAATTTGTATCAAAATTATCTTTTGTCAGTTACTGAAATTTTACCTCAAAGGCTTCAAGCGAAAGCAATTATATTTAATTGATTGTGCTTCGTTTATGAGGCTTTGGGTAGGAACGATTTAAGTGTAATGGAAAATGTGAGTTCTGGATGCAGATTTACAATGAATATGTGGGCCGTATAGCTAGCTGTGTTCGTTCAAAACTGAAGTCGTTTTCATCAGAAAATAGGGCAATTTCTGTAACCAAGGTATGGAAATAGCAATTTATATAACTAGAAATTTACTGCAGATTCGCCCAATATGCAACACATGCATGAACAACTATAAAAGCTTAGGTAAATTCATTGTCTAATTGTACTTTGTTACTTCTTGCCGAATGCCACAAACAAATAAACCAACAAACCAAGCAAATGGGCAAAAAATGTCAAAAAGATTTTGGATTTTTTTTTTATCGATGTCCACACATAGACACAGCCAGTACTCTCACTTGCTCTCTTAATTCCTAAATAGAGATTTTTGAACAAAAGATACTCTGGTTAAGATGGACCGAAGATAGGTAACTGGTATTCTAGTGGCTGCTTCAGTTAGAGCAAATGCTCACCTGTTTTTGAAAAAGTATGGTGTGTGGCTTGAGGAAACTTTTCTGAAATATTATTTGCATGCTCAAACCAAACTCAGAGGTTTCTGTTTATAGATTTTGTTCCCCTATGAAACTGACTTTGGAAATCTGTCTATGCTACATTCTCTTTAAGCTCCTTTTGTTCTGTTATTTGATGATTCTTTCTGATATGAATAAAAATATCTAAGCAGTGAATATAGTGGGGTAAATTTGAGGGTGTTCTCTGTGCATTTTTGTATACAGGCAGAAGGGGCAGAGGCGCTTTTCTTGTTTGGCAGGTGGAGAGAATGTGCTGTCTTTAGTCATTGAGTGGGAGTGGGGAACCTTTAAATTAATAAAAGGCTCGTGCAAGTTTAGATGAAAAAGAAATCAATCAAGGGCAATGTATAAGAAGAAAAACCAACTTGGGGAATGCATTTATTTTTAAATAACAATTGAGTTTTTCTAAAAAAGTCACCGAGTTCTTTATTATGGCTAGTCATGGGGAAGAGAAGGAGAAAGCACAGGAATGATAATGCAAGTTAGGAGAGAGAAAGAGAGGGAGGAGATGACATAATGTGAGAAAAGGAGGGTAGGAAGTGGAGGAACCCGGACTAGCAAGAAAGACAATGAGATCAAGGAACAGAAAAATCACTGGATGAATGACAAGGGCTGACATCTTATCCCTCAAAATAGACCTCATACCTTAGCAGGACCAGGTCTCCAGATTCTCTCCTTGAACCAATTTCAAGTGGCTTTTGCCTGCCCTAATCTTCAGTTTCTTCTGGGTCGTTTTTTCACTTTGATTATCAAATGATTGCAGTGAGTCTTTAACTAGATTTCCTTCATTGTTATCTTACCACTCCCTCTTTGCGTTGGTTTTAGAGTCATTTCCATAAGATGTTTCTCCTGAAAGGGACTTGTACCTTGTCTTATAGCCATTCTAGTCCTTTTCCTAATACCTGTTTGTTTGTTTTTTTTAAAAAAATACCAGCACATCATATGATACATAGCCTTAGCTTTCTAAAAATTCCTTTTAAATATTCTGTATAGTCTCCTAGAAGGTCATTTAATTTAACTCTGCAGTTTGGTTTATACCTTTTATAGGAAATTACCCCAAGGCTTTGTTCAGTTGTTCAACCACAAGACAAAAGCCGGGCGAAGAAATTCACTTTTTACAAAGATGCTACTTCGAGTGTCCAGACCAAATCCAAGGCTGGCCCTTTGGTAATCTGCCTGATGACAGTGGAAATTCAGAGTGAGGCAATGGGACTGTTTTGGAAGACAGCTGGGTCTAGGGGAATTTTTGTAAGCAATGAACCATCCTTTAATTGAAACCACTGGATGTGGTTAGTAGTTTATTTTAAAAACACCATATGTTAGTTCATTCCTATATACTGTGACAATCATAGTTTAATCAAAAGCTGCTTGTGACATTTCTTTTTAGTGTTCGTAAAAGAGTGGCTTGCTTCCTTGAAATCCTGAACTCTGTGCCAAATGCCAACACATTTACAATTATAGTTTGGCTTTTCGACGATTGTGCAACTTTTTGAATATGTGGTAGGTTTTTATTTATTTTTGTCACTTTCACTCATTTGTCATCTTTTTAAGTGGAAAAATATTTTCTCAGCCTTTTGTTTGGTAAACAGTTCCTTTTACTCCTTTCTCCATGGTTCCCCTGAGAGGAAATAAGCTAATGTAACTGCCTTTTGATTCTCTTTTTTGGCCAGAAAGCCAAGCTCATGCATGATCTCATTGAGACATCATCTATTTGTATGAAGTGTAAGCTTGTAAGGTTGTCATCATCCTTCCGGGGGCAGGGGCAGGCACCCTGTTAGCCACCATAACAGGGTGAGAAAAGAGATGCAACCAGATCCCTGAGCCTTCAGTTGCGTGCAATCCAAGTCAACTCAATTCATGTCCATTCAATCCATTTCGATCCAATCTAAGAAATATTTGTGGAGCACTTCTTTTTAGGCATAGTCCTGGGCACTGGGGCTGCAGACGTGAAAATGTCTTAAAAACTGACATTTTAGTGGGGAAAATGACACCGTCAGATAAATTTAAGAAACTGTGGAGTTACATACAAGGTGATATGAGAGCGCAAAAGAAAGTGCCTAGGTTGGGGGAGGGTGTTGGCGAAGGCCTCTCAGAGGAAACAGCCCTGAGTTGAGCCCTAGAGGAGCAGGAGTGTGCCCGGTGGTGGGGAGGGGGGCGAGGAGATGGCTGCATCTCACTGCTCCTTCTCGCAGGAATGGCCCGACGCGGATGCTGAACAAGCTGAGGCGCTTCAACCAAAACATCCCTCTTCCTTTATAAGGAAAGAATATGGTTGTTCTCTTTCTGTGCCCAAACTGACCATGAAAATCCATTTTGGGAGACTTTGTTTAGTAATCGGCCTGATTTCCATTCTCCTCTTCTTCCTTATCCTCAGAACTCCAATTTTGTTCACGATGTTTAGCAATGTTCCAGCTAAAAACCTTGATTTCCCTGTTCGGTTGTGGCTGAGGGTGGCCATGCGACTAGACCTAACTATGAAATGTAGACCAAGTGCACTGCATGGTGCTCGGGAGAAATGGGTTGGTTTCTGTCGGAAAGGGACAGTTGGCTTATGCACATTTTCTAACGGGTGTTGTGAATGAATATTTTCGTTCCATTATTTACTCCATAAATAGTAAAAAATGGTCATATGTTTTTCTCTTTCAGGAAATAAGACTTGGCATCTCTTGACTTTGTCATTGTTGCTGGGGAGCCTGAGTAACCTCTTACGTTTTCTCTGCTGGTCTGTTTATATATCTGTTCTTTCTACACAAAGGAGGCTTATGAGAAGTAATAAGAATGAGTTTGTATATAGAGCGACATCAACGAAATTGATAAACTGTTGCTGATATAGTAATTGCTATATAATATTTATTGACCCCAGCATAAGCTGGGGTCTATGTACTATGTCAGGTGCCTAAAAAATATGATCTTAGTTTTCCTAATTAAAACCCTGAGGTTGCTGTCTTCCTTTTTGGGTTTGAGGGCACTGAAGCCCACTAAGGTGAGAAACTCACCTAACATCACATGGTTGGCAAGTGGCGATGCTGAGAGGCAGACCTGGGTCACTCTGACTCTGAGAAAAGGCTCTTAACCATCACACTGTAGTAATTATGAACAAGGTTGCACCAGACTTTTTGACAGCTTCATGATAGAGTGAATGGAATTCGGGAGATATTGTGTGCATCTAAATTCAATTTGTATTGTCAGTATTGATTCTTTATTTCTTTATACTGCACCCTAGAGTGATGAAGAACATGAGAAGAATAGATAAAGAAGGCTTTCCTTTTCTCCCTTGAAATCATCCATGTTTAATTCAGAAATCCTAGAATCAGAAGTCCTACCGTGCATCTTTTAGTTGCTGATTTTCCATGTAATCACATTCACTGTTGGGAAAAGTAAAGGAAACAAACTATAACTAAAATGACTTAAAACTGATGAGATGAAATGGATATCATAGCTAGATTTTTACCAGAGACAGAGAGTTTTCCTTTCTGGGTGAAACTTCAGCTTCTTTATTTTATGCTAAAATCTGTCTGTCTGCCTTTCTGTGTATTTATCAGTTGTTCATTTGTTTATTCATTTGTAATTTAATTTTTTTATTGGATTTTAAAGTTTAGAAATTTGGTCAATTATCTTGGTTTCTTCTCAGAGGTATGCTTTGAAAATATTTTGGTTTTAAGTGACTTTACTCAGTCACTCAACTTCTCTGCTCTGGGAAGTCTAATTAGCCTCCAGTCTGTTCCTGCTGAACAAATGAAGTCAGGAAAAGTTATTCAGTACTGAGGCCTGTAGGGAGAATCTCTCAATGAACTCCAGGACCACATCGGTATCAGGAAGAATGAGCTATATCTCTTCATCCAGAATATTTATTGAAATTCTACTGTGTACCAAATACTGTCTAGATGTTGGGGTTATGATAGTGAATAAAATTAAAGACACTTTCTATCCTAGGGAGTTTCTAGTCAGCTGGGAGAGACACTCACTAATCAAATACCCATACAAATAGGTGTTGAATTGCACTTTTTCTATGCACTATGATGGAGTGTGCCCCATGGTGCTATAAAATCTGATAATAAGTGGGATTTGATCAAGTTAGGGAGATCAGAAAAGGCTTGCCTGAGAAAGGCATGCTTGAGTTGAGATCTGAAGGATGAGAAAGAAAAAATTTGACGAAGACTGCAGAGAAGAACACTGCAGGTAACAAAAAGCACAACACAGGGCTCTGGGCCAGGAGGAAGCACGCTGAGAATGCTTGTCTAACACAAGCCATAAACCCTGGCCGAATTTCAGGAGGCCTCACTGAGAAGAGTTGAATCTAGAAAATAATTCCATATCTTTGACTAGAATTTGATAAAATTAAAGATACTAACCTTAGGTGAATAATCAGGCATCTAGAATCCCTCGATAAATGCACATGTATGTATACAACACATAGGAAGTTAAAGCATCAATTTTTAACCTGAATTTAAATAGAACTTTGTGCTTCACTGACTTCATACTTTTTTTCTTAATGCCATTTATCTGCTGAACCACTCCCTACTTCTGCTTACATCGTAACCTTTTCTGCAAATATTGCTTCTGACCGTATCAATGTATCAAATAAAACACTTGTTTTTGAACCACTCGCTCTACAATTTAGAAGGATAGAAGAGTGGTGGGACAAATCATGCCGGGTTGAATGTCTCAGTAGCGTTGACTTTAAATCATCCACAGGCCTTTTCTGTCTGTGACACATGATGTAAGAAAGAGAAGGCGGATCTAATGACAGGGTCAAGAGGACACAAAACCTCAGCCCTGCCTGGCTTACTCAATGACTTCCTTCCAAAATGACTTTATGTTTGTCTCCAGAGCATGGAAGGGTTTACACCATGGTGATTATACCTTGGTTTTGGTTTGTTAGCGTATTCTATCATAGCCAGGGGAAGGAGAGAGATTTCTGATACAAAAGGAGATTTTGTTTAGCCAGAGGAATTTGGAAACTTTGATATACGAAGTACACAGGAGTATTTTTGTTCACTGTACTTTTGAAGTCTGTTATCAGGAAATGTATTTTCCCTGAAAAGAAATCAGTAAAGGTCCCAGGAGGGCCTCATCGACTGTAACAAAAAGTGTTTTTCAGAGCACTTTTCATGTTTTGCACACTATGCTTTTTCCCCTTTTACTCCAACTTGCATTTTTCCATCACAGTTATTTTGGATGGTATTGAAAGTTTTCCCTGGGCCCTTTGTGCACCGTTCAAAGGGCATTCAGGGAGTCGACTAAGCTGAGTATATGTTGCAAAACATTTTGTTTTTGTGTATTGCTATATACTATACAGAGGCTTTCATACACAGTACCCTAATTGTTCCATAACCCTTGATGCAATCAGAGCAAGAATTATTCCTGTTTCAGAAATGCACATCAGAGATTCCCACAGGCTAAGCAGTCTGCCTGAGGTCACACATCCTGGACTGGAGGAGTCAGGATTGGGACAAGATCTTTGGACTTCTGGTCTGACTCTCTTTATACTAACTATACCCTGAAGCTGGAATACTGGAGTTGTTGGGCTAAAAATGAGGAGCATTTGATAGGGCGCTATCAAATCCTGGAGGATTCCATTATTCATTTCTCCAAAGCTTGGTGTATTCAAAATTAGAAGATTATAGCTATGAATAGTTGTTTTCCATTCGATTGGTCTAAAGTCAACTGAATCCTAGAGAAAACTCCTCTGAAAGTGTGTTGCCTTGGAAATGGATGAGCACAGCAGTATAATAGCTTTTACTGTATTTGAAATTCCAGCAGTTTAGGTGACAGTTGTGTCTTTCTGAAGGGCGTGGGCAGATTCTGAACGGGCTTTTCCCGTTGCTCATCAGCTTGGCCACGGCTGCTCTTATAACATCAGTCATTCTTTTCACAGATGTCTTTTAAAAATATATTTTTTTTTTTCCCTGAGTTCAGAATACGCAGAAATAACTTCTTTTTGGCATACGGCATTGCCCGTCCTTGCCTAGCAAGTAGTTGGTGTTAGGAGATACACGTGGACTGGAGCAGGAACATGGCCCATTTGCACAGTACTTTAGATTTGATGAAGGCCGTGACCTCTATGATTGTGTTTGATCCTCATAATAACCTTGTGAGAAATCTAATGCCAGTGTTATTATTATTTTACAAATGAAGAAACCAAGATTTACAAAAGCAGGATGATACAGTGGTTGAGACCACAGGCTTGGAAGCATCGTTTGAGTTCAGATTCCAGTTTGCTCTAACTTAACTTAGCTTTTTTTTGAGACAGAGTCTCACTCTGTTGCCCTGGCTAGAGTGAGTGCCGTGACATCAGCCTAGCTCACAGCAACCTCGAACTCCTGGGCTCAAGCAATCCTCCTGCCTCAGTCTCCCGAGTAGCTGGGACTACAGACATGAGCCACCATGCCCGGCTAATTTTTTTTTTTTTTCCTATGTATTTTCAGTTGTCCAGAAAATTTCTTTCTATTTTTTAGTAGAGACGAGGTCTCGCTCTTGCTCAGGCTGGTCTCGAACTCCTGAGCTCAAACAATCTGCACGCCTCGGCTTCCCAGAGTGCTAGGATTACAGGCGTGAGCCACCATGTCCGGCCTTAACTTAGCTTTTTGATGGTGAGAAAGTCATTTGACTGTTCTAATTCTTGGTTCTGATCATCTGTAAAAGAAGGTAAGAAAGCTCTCTATCTCATCAGGTAGCCGTGAGGGTTAAACGAGTATAATGCTTTCAAAGGGCACTGCTGGCTAATAAGGCTCAGTAGATATTAGGTATTATCGTTAAGTGACTGATCACATTCACTCATGAGCAAGGGGCTTGGACCTGTGACTTTTAACTCCAGCTCCTGTCTCATCGCTTTTCCAACATATCAGCAATTTCCTTCTTTCTCTCCTTCATGGGCAGGCAGCTGCTGCACTCAGTTGTTGGGGAGTGGGATGGGTTTTTGGAATAGAAGACTTAGCGATTTTGTGAGAACATGTGAACTCCTGGAATAAGTCTGCAAATTATTTAAAAATGGAGAAACACCTACTCTCCCTACTATTAAGAAGTGCTTGGTTCTAGCCCAAATTTACCTTTTAAAAATCCCCCCTCTCTGAATCACATTAATAGTGTATGAATACTTTTGGCCGGGCCAGTTGATGTGACGTATCCACCGTCATCGGTGGGGGATTAAGGATCCATGTTGGATTCCACGTTATAAGCCCCGTTGTTACCCATGAGCTGTTCCTGGGATGGGGCTGGTGAGAGTCAGGGGTGAAGAAGTTCACGGGCTCATTGGGGAACAAACCAATCATGGTCTCATCTGTACCTTGTTCTAAGCAAATCAGTTCAGATGACAGGCAAGAGAACAAATTGGCTCGAGGTACTTACTCAGTTGGGATTGTCCTTTGAAGTGTTTACATTCATTTCCCTCCTTCCTCTTCTCTTCCAGGGAGGGGCCCCCACCACTACACATCTTCCGGGTTTGCCTGCAGGGGTCCTCAGTGCTGCATCACAGTTTATGTAGATGTGCACACCTTTACTTGTTTGAACGAACATTCTCTTCTCGGATTATAAAAATAATAATACCTTTCCTTTACGTAGCACTTGGCAGGTTACAAGGCATACTTGTACACACAAATGATTCTGCAAGAGATTATTATTCTGCAAGAGATTATTATTATTAGAGATTATTATTCTACTTTACATGAGAAAATACAAATCTGAAAGGTGAAATGAGTTGTATTAAGGAGAAGGGACAAGTGTGAGAAATAGTTAGGACCTGAACATCCCAAGTCTGATGCTTTCTTCATAATACTTAAATTAGTATCTTCCCCAGAACTCAATCAATTAATTAGTTGGCTAGTTAATAAGCTTCTCACATTCTACAATAGATTTGAGGTATATGGTAATAATAAAATGTGGATGAAAATAGGAATCCAAACCAAGGAGAGCACACAATATACAGAACCGTAGGACTAATATTGTTCCTGGAGTTGAATTTAATTTGTCTCTGAGCTTCCTGGCAGTCAAGATAAAAAGAGAGACACAATCAGTTACATATTTCTTATCAGAAAAGGAAAAGCGTGCTAAGGAGAAGTAAAGATTTTACTAGGATTGTATTCTGAAAGAATTGTTTCACTTGAGGCTTTAGATAGGAGGCAGTAAGAATAATTGAAGATAATACTCCCAACAAAATTTTATAGCTATGCAATATCATAAAAATGCATTGCAAGGGGGCTAGCATTTGCTGGGTGCCTATTATGTGTCTGGCACTCTACTAGGGACTCCGCATGCCTTATTTTATTTAACCCTCATAAACATTTAATATCACAACTATCTTTTAAAGGTGTCATATCCATTTTATGATAAGGAAACTCAGTCTCAAAGAGTTTATATTCCTTCCTCAAGGTCATACAGCTAGTAAGGGGTAAACCTGCAACCGAGTTTCAGACCTCGTTTGTTTCCAGAGCCCGTGTTCTCTCCACTCTAGTCATGCTGCTTATAACGCTTTAGGGATGTCAATTGACTAAGTGCAAGTATATAATCTTCTGGTGGTTCTACTTTATCAAGGGATATATTTTCATAGGACCCAGATTAGAGGATCATCTTCGGTAAACATAACTTCTCTCCTCCAGGCTTTGGTAGGAGGCTAATAGTAGAAAAGCTCACGTTCTGTTGTTGCTCGAGAGTGTTTCCCGAGAGTAGTAATGATGGCTATTTGTGGTTGTTGTTGAATACTAAGCACTTTGTATACATTATCTTCTTTTGTCCTCTGAGCAGCCCAGTAAAGAAGATATCATTATTATTCCCATTTTACAGATGAGGAAAGTGAGGCTCACTGAAGTTAAATGACTCACAAAATCATACAAATGCTCAGTGTCAGGATTCGAATACGAATCTTCTTGGCTGTAATGAGCATATGCTTCTCCATTGGTAACCTTAGTGGGCCTCATGTTTAGCGAATATTAAAATTGTTAATCTCGTGAAAAAACTGAGGTCCCAATCTGGATTCTTGTCTGGAAGAAAGACCATCTCGCCTCGGCACTGAGATGACTACAGGGTACCGATAGGCAAGTTCGATTTTTCCTTAAAAGGCAGTAGGGTCAGTCTGAGCATGCGGTCAACCTTAAACATGCGCAGTTCCACATCATACAGCACGAATGATAGGACTTTGACATGAAAAATTTTCAAAGAAGGCATTCCTGACAATTTTTCACAGCCACAGGAAAACCTGAAACACGTTTGAGTGGATTCTACTTATGGGGTATCTGAGGAACCCGCTAGGGTGAATTAACTACTAGATATAGGAGTGTCAAAAATTGATATGAACAAGTTTAATTTTGGGGAATGCGGCAAGAGTAATAATTTTAGTTTAGAATAGTTAATTCAGAGCTCTTCGTTTTGACAGTCATTAGAAGCCATGATCAATTATGTAAGCGATGTCACTCCCATTTTGTGATGATTCTCGTAATGATGACTACCACTTCTACCGTCACCACCATGAGAACAGAGCATGTTCAGTGGGTATTGCTATGAGTGCTTGATAAGAAATAGCTCACTTAATCCTCATAACAACCCTGTAATAAGGTATGATTATTAACTCTGTTTCGTAGTTGAAGATCTGCGGAGAGGTGGGGAACTCACCCAAAGGCACACGGCTGGTAAATGGCTGGCCTACTACCCTGATCTGTCCCTCTGTATATGGTGGATCAAATACAGACACACACGCCCTTCTTCTCCACTGTAGGGTACAATGCAACCAAGTACTTTTAAATCCTTAAAAGTAGAGATTAAAAATAATGGGAGCAGGAATGCAGAAGAAAGCATAAGATTGCTCACTTAGTTATGAGGAGACTTTTCTGATGACCCTAATTCTTGCAGTGGGGCAAATATGAAAAGATCGAGCGTCTCCGTTGAGCTCATGTAGTTTGGTTCATAACTGGTTTCAGTCCACAGGATCAAAAGCTGGTTAAAATCTGGAAAGGCTCAATCTCATGACATTGTTCTTAATGTGTTTCCTTACACGGTAAGGCACGTCATTTGAATTATCGATAGCAGAATACTTTTGCCTAAAATCCACTTGCTCCTTAAGCTGGATATTGGATTGAGGATTCTAGGATTTTTTTTTTTTTATTACTAAAGAAAAACTTGGCATGTTTTGAAAGAATAGCAAAGTGATTAAGAAGTCCGTAGCTCTGAGAAGCATATTGGTTAAGCCTTCAGCACTAGAATCAGATTGAGCCGGATTAGATATGTAGTCTTCAACCAGTTTACTAACTTCTCTAAGTCTCAGTTTCCTCATCTGAAAAATGCAGGTAAGACTACCTAACTCATGGAGTCGTTGTGATGATTAAATGAGATAATCAACACGAATTGCTTCGCAGAATGATTGACGTATTATAAACTTCAGTAAATTTAGTGAGTTGTGGAATCAGCAGTTGGTGTAGATAATCTCAAAATTTCTTTTAGCTCTCATACTCTTTTATTCTAAATTAGTTTAGGTCATATAAAACTAGATAAATTAGTCAAAAAGTTGCCAGAAAAGGACTTTTTTTTTTTTTTTCAAATAGGCACAAATAAAACAGAGAGGAAATAAATGCAAAATAAAACACAAACTCTAAAGTAGGTTGCTAGAGATTCTGTTTTTTATTCCAGAAAGTCCCCTTGGGGCCAAATGACCCTTTATTGCCTTGCCATTGATTCCTTTGGAGAAATGTCCTCAGCTCATTCATAGTCCTAGGATCTTTTGCTTCCTTCCTTGATTGAAAAAAATTCTTTTAAATTCTTTCACTGCAGCGGCAGGAGTGGCCCCAAAGGATGCCGGGACAGGAAATGTCTTTGCTTTCATTGTCGCCAGAGCCAGTACAACCATTTTCTGAGTTGCCCTGAGCTGTCAGCAGAGTGAATATATGAATGGATTAAATGAATAGGGAAGATAAGTCTAAATAACAGAGTACATTTTTTTTTTCTCCAAAAGAACAATTTTTGTCTTGAGCAAAGGACCATTTAAACTGAAGATGTGCTTGGCATGGGGCCTTGGAAAGGTTTGCCACTTTGTTTTCACCGTAATTCCTGAGAAATTTCCCTTTCACGTGGGACTTGTTCAAACTGGTTATCATAGTTTTCCTTTAAACCATGGTGACAAGGAGTGATGGTTAAATGTAGGTTACATTCTAGAACTGGTTTTCTGCCTTTCAAGGTTTCAAGATAATATGCTTTTTCTCAGAAAATGAGCTCTTCTTTCACAGACGGTGCTTTGAGAGCAGTGTATTTTATAGCAGGAAGATGCATCACAAATTAGTTACATTTCCACATTTAACAGATGAGACAACGAGGAAAAGTGACTTGGCCAAGATGGCACAAGCAGTTAACTTAGGCCTCCAGCCCTCGAGCAAGTGTTTTCTCCACCAGACCACATTTCCTTCCTACATTGGGCTGTGGCTTCCTAATCTTACGTAATCACTTGAATGGACCATAGCCGTAACCGTCTTGCACCCGCGTTAGAACTTCTAGAAGAGTGGAAAGATTTTTCCATCTCTCTACAGCCATGCTTTTACGCGAGGTTGAGGGTGGTGATTTACCTGTCAAATCCATGAGGAGGTGGCTGCCAGGACACTAGAACAGCAAGTGAAAGTGTACGTGACTGAACTAAAGTTTCCAAGACAATTAGCAAAAGTGAGTTCCAAGAGCAGACAGGGGACCTATCCAAAGGGGAGAGAATGTGGCATTTAGTCTGGAGTCCTCCTACAGCAGTGAAAACTGGCATGACATAGAGCTTTTTTATTTTTAAAAAAGTTTTTATTTTGAAAAAATTAAAGATTTTTTAGGAAGTTGTAAGAGATAGTACAGAGAGGCCTCATGTATCCTTCACCCCGTTTCTCCAATGGTTCCGTATTATATAATTAGAGTGTAATATCAAAACCAGGAAACTGATATTGGCACAATATGTGTGTATAGTTTCATATCATTTTACTACATGCAGATTTGTGTAAGCACCACCACAATAAAGATACATAATAGCTCCATAACCACGAAGCTCTTGCTTGGGCTGTCTCCATAGTCACACACCCTTCTTTCACACTGTCCCTCACCCCGGCAGCTATCAATCTGTTTTCCATCTCTGCAATTTTGTCATTTCACCAATGCTATATAAGTGAAATCACACAGTGTGTGAACTCCTTAGATCTGCTTTTTTTTTTTTTTTTTTTACTCAGCATAATGCCTTTGAGATCCATCCAAATTGCTGTAAATAGTTAGTTTTTTAATTGCTGAGTAGTATTCCGTGGTATCTACACACCACAGTTTGTTTAACCATTTACCTAGTTAGAGACATTTTGGTCATTTCCAGTTCCAGCCAATTACACACAAAGCTACTGTGAACAATTGTGCACAGGCTTTTGAATGGACGTGAGTTTTCATTTCTCTGGGATAAATGCCCAAGAGTACAATTGCTGGGTTGTGTGGTAAATGTATGTTTAATTTTTTATGAAACTACCGAACTGTTTTTCTGAGTGGTTTTATCATTTTACTTTCCATCAGCAATGTATGAGTGATCCGATTTCTCTCCATTCTCACCAGCATTTGGTGTCATCACTATTTTTTATTTTAGCTATTATAATATGTATATAGTGATGATCTTGTAGTCCTAACTTGCATTTCCCTAACAGCTAATGTTGAATATCTTTTTCACGTCTTATTTGCCATTTGTATATTCTCTTTGGTGAAATGTCTCTTTGAATCCTTTGCCCATTTTCTAGTGGGATTTTTTTCTTTTTTTTTTTTTTTCCACTTTTGAATTTTAAGAGCTTTGTATGTATTCTAGATATGAGTCCTTTGCCCCATATATGATTTGCAAATATTTTCCTCCAGCTTATCTTTTTCCCTCAGTTTTATGGAGGTATAATTGACAAATAAAATTGTATAAATTTAAGGTGTACATGTAATGATTTTATATATGTATATAATTATGACAGGATTATACAATCAAGTTAGTTAACACATCTATCACCTCGCCTAGTTATCTTTGTTTTGTTTTGGGGGTTTTTGTGTGGTGTGTGTGAGAACATTTACAATGTGCTGTCTTACCAAATTTCAAGTATGCAATGTGGTCTTGTTAACTATAGTCACAGTGCTGTACATTAGATCCTCAGAATTTCTTCACCTTGTAACTGAAAATTTGTACCCTTGACCAACATCTTTCCATTTCCTCCACCCACAGCCTCTGCTAACCACCATTCTACTCTTTGCTTCTTTGCATTCGACTTTTTTAGATTCCGCATATGGTGGAATACAATATTTGCCTTTCTTTGTCTTACTTATTTTGCATAATGCCCTCAAAGTTCATTAATGTTGTCATAAGTAGCAAGATTTTCTTCTTTTTTTATGGCCGAATATCATTCCATTGTGTATATACCACAATTTACCCATTCATCTGTTGGTTGACAGTTAGGTTGTTTCTATGTCTTGGCTATTGTGAATATTGCTGCAGAGAACACGGGAGTGCAGATATCCCTTTGAGATACTGATTTTGTTTAATTTTTTTGAAGAATCTCCACGTTGTTTTCCACAATGGCCGTATAATTTACATTCCTACTAACAGCGTCCAAGGGTTCCTTTTTCTCCATATCCTTAAGGTAAGTCAACACTTATCTCTTGTCTTGTTCATAATAGTTATCCTAACAGGTATGAGATGATAGATATCTCCTTGTGGTTTTAATTTGCACTTACCTGATAATCAGTGATGCTGAGCACCTTTTCATGTATCTATTGGTCATTTATTTGTATGTCTGCTTTGGAAAAATGTCTGTTCAGGTTCCATATAGGTTCTTTGCCCCTTGATTTTTTTTTTTTTTTTTGCTATTGAGTTGTGTGAGTTCCTTGTGTATTTCGTATCTTAACCTCATATCAGATATATGGTTTACAAACTTTTCTTTCATTTCTTAAGTTACCTCTTCATTTTGTTGATTATCTCCTTTGTTGTGCAGAAGCTTTTTAGTTTGATGTAATCCCACTTATTTATTTTTGCTTTTGTGACTTGTGCTTTTAGTGTCATTTCCAAAACATCATTGTTAAGACCAATGTCAAGGAGCTTTTGTTTTAGTTTTCTTCTAGGGGTTTTGCAGTTTCAGGCCTTACATGTAAGTCTTTGATCCATTTCAAGCTAATCTTGTGAGTGGTTAAGATAGGGGTTCAATTTCGTTCTTTTTCCCAGCTTGAAGCTTATCTTTACAGCCTCCTAACGGGATCTTTCACAGAGCAAAAGTTTCAAGTTTTGATTAAGTCCAATTTATGGATTTTTTTCTTTTATGGATCATATTTTTTATATTATTTCTAAAAATTCTTCACTAAGCCCTAGTTCTGAAGATTTTTTCGTCTGTTATCTTCTAAAATTTTTTAGTTTTACTTTTAACTCTATGATCTATTTCCAGTTAATTTTTTGTATAAGGTGTGAGGTTTAGGTCAAGGTTTACTTTCAACATTTTTCGCTCTAAATATAGAGACATCATCTATATGAAAGTGCACATATAAGTCTTTGTAAAGTTATTTTGTTGCCCTCTTTCTGTATTAGTGTCTCCTACAGTGGAGTGGTCACTGCAAAGAAGTAAAAGGAGAAAATTAATATGAATTTGATACTTTTTGAGCAGCTAACTATTTAAATAAGTGAGAGTTAGAAGATTTTAGGCAGAACAGGAAATTTTTCCACCCTCAAATTTCATTTCCTGATTTCCATTTGAGTGCACTGTACTTAGTTTGAATTTGGACAGTAGGTGCTACCCACAAAGCAGATGCACTAGAGCTTGTGTTTGGCACTGAAGATCCTGCAGTGGACCTGGGGTCATACTCAGCATTCTACTCAAGAGCTGCAAAGTGGGATCTGAGTCCAAACTTTGTATTTAATACAGTGCTGAAGAATTATTAGGTAAAAAGGCTGCACTAGAACTTGGTTTTGAAGGAAAACATAATGATAAGAAAGAATGTCATGGTGGGAGTCCGGCGGTCTAGATCTAATGCCAGACCTGAGTAAGTGGGTTTATGACTTTCTGCAACTTGGATAACCAGTATGGACCCCAGTTTTTTTCTTTGTAAAACAAGGGATTTGGATCTGAAGTGATCTCTGGTCTCCTGCAGATTAATATTATCTGGTTCTAAGAAATCTTTTAAATAAAATGGACTGTGGCATGATCTTCATTTTCTCTTGCTAATTAGAATCGAAAGCTTGGTATGAGAAATGATAATTGATGTTTACTATTGCATTTAAGTACAATGTGTTATGGAAATCTTCCCTTTGATATAAAATATGTTTTATATTGTGTTTGCATGTATCTGATTCTACAGTGGGTTCATTGATAGGTTCTTTCCCTTTCAAAAATCTTTGAGGGATTATAATGCCTCATTAAATATAGTGGTATCTTCGTATTGCCAGTGAAATATGAGCTGTTGATTTGTCTTCAACAATACACAACGTCTGAGGTGACTGAGGCAAGAGTCATTTGACTTATTTTCTCTCTCTCTTTTTGATTTTCTTTTAGTTTTCTGAATGACGTGATTACATGATACAAGTTATTTCTTTCTTACATTTCTTATTTACATGACCTCAGTCCTTGCTCATGGATACATGTTCTGAACAAGGGCATTTGTTTTTTTTTTTTTTAAATGAACTTTTAACTTTGTTAAAAAAAAAAAAAAAACCATGAAAAGTTTGGCTGGAGATTTGAACAGAAAAGGGAGGAAAAAATGATATGAGTTCTTAGGAAAGAAAAAGTAGCCATGGCTTTGATAAAAATACAATTGGATTTTGTGAAAAGCCAGAAAATAATTCCTTTGGCCAGCACAATGTAGTATATGGAAGTGGACAGGCAACGAACTGAGTTAGGAAAAAGGGAAGCCCTAAAGCTTTTAACTGGACCCAAACTCATGGGAATCTGCACTAATGAGTGGGACATGTGTGCCTGGCGACTGGATTTTTCAAATATGCACAGAAAAAGGGACTGTTACGTTTAACACTGAGGTCCGACAATGCCAAAGAGACTTGGTGAGTTAGTAAATGTTATGAAAAAAATTTTATTATGAACATACCTACCAAACGTCCTATCATACATTTCCAAAAAGGTAGGCCATTCTTTGTGTTTCATGGTGACCTAAAACTGTGTGTCCACCTCAGTGCAGCAACAAACAATGACCACAGCTCTGATGTGTATTTCTTGAACATCGTTACAACCTTCATACTCTCTCTCCCTCCTTCCCTGATCTTCATTTTTTTTTCATTGTCCTTAGAGGCATTTGAATGAAAACCGCACGTGCATCTTTTTATGCACTTTCATGGTGATTTTTCTTTGAATAGGAGGTACAGAGTGTCTGCAGTAGCTGGAATGTACGCAGTCCTGACATTTGACCTGCAGGGAACTCCTCCTCCTTGTCATCGGAGGTACCCAGGGATGGCCTCGCTCTGCCTTGGTTGCTTGGAATATCTTGGCCTTTGCGGGTGGGAAGCCAACAAAATCCTGGCAGGATCAGGTGTGAAGGCCACTCTTCTCTCCTACGTCAAAGTTTACAGCCTCATTACCCAAATTTCCAGGGAAGGAAATGTTAGGCTTTCAGCGGAGTGGCTTTTGAGTCAATATAATTGCTATATGATCCCCACTTTCTTTCCTTAAGACTCAGGGCTGGAGATCACCAAATTGTCCCCATTAAGAATTTATTGCTATTTACAGAAATGGGAGCCCAGATCAGATTAGGAATGAAACTGGGATGACTTTTCTTCTACAGCATTTCCACGGGTTTTGCATGCGTTCCAGGTCCTAGGGGACTTCCCCGCAGAGTTCAGTGTAAGCTGATCCCAGCCTGGTCCATGGTGTCGTCCTTTCAGACTCAAGCGCTTGGTGAGCTTTTTATAGTCCTCTTGCCGCGGACGCCTCCTCCTTTTGCTTCCTTATGTTGAATGAGGAGCGTGAACAATCATCTTAAAATTTTCTCAGCAGTCAGCTTTTAGGAATAAAGTCATTTTTTTCCTTTGTGTTCCCTTCTAAAGTCTGTAAAGTTGTGTTGGAAACAACCCACAGTGATAAGGGTAACAGGACTACTGCTAGGGGTAGTATGATGTCATGGGTAAAAATAAGCCTCTATCAGTTATATTTCCCAGAATGGAAATAAAAGGCTCCTAGTTGTAATTTAGACTGGGATCATTTTAGACGTTATGCTCTTTGCCAGACTCATTACTACTCCTTTCATGGTAGAAAGACGTGGTTTGTACCTGAAGTTTTTTTCCCATAGAATTTGAGTATAAAAGGAGTTTCAGGGCCAGCTAATCTATCTCTCACCAAAGCAGAAATCCTTGCTATGATTTTTCTGACTGATCATAATTCATGCTCCCAGAGCCAGAGAGTCCATGGCTTTGCACGGTGGCACATTTCATTTGTGGACAGTTTTCATTGCTAAAAAGCCTTTCATTTTGTTGAGTCAAATTTAGCTTTCCTGTGATTTTACCCTTTGGTCTTAGTTGTGTCCTTGATAATACAATTAGTCCCCTTTTCCACATAACAGCCCTTGAAAATAAGGATGAATCGTGACATCCCTCAGCTTTAGGTGACTTGATGTTTTTATAAGCTATTTTCTATTTATCTTCCTCCAAGTCTGTGCCCACAATGTCTCGTTCCATCACTCAACTCTGTGTTTACATCTTTTTGATCTTTTGCATTTAAACTAGGCTGATGAACCTACCTGTGAACCCTGGTCTTGGAACCTCCTTGCCGCCCATTCTTTTCTTGTGTATATCTGTGTTCTTACACTTTGGGTTTTGCTGCTAGTTTCTGGCTGCACGTTGTCCCCTTCATGTTAGGTAACTATGTGCCAACATACTTCTCTCACTGACAGCTGTCAGACTGGTGCCTTCGGTGGGGAATCTCACTAGGCCATTGTTTAGTCGCAGAGCAATATTCCTTAGGGTGAGCTTTCCAACCGGTGTCCCGCGGCCGTGGATTGCAGATGTGCTTAGAAATTGATCTCCACGGCTCTTGGGTCGCTGGGCAGAGCCTCCGTGGACTCGGGTCAGGTGCCTCAGGATGATGTTCAGATGCCATTCTCTATGTGCACCCTGGTGGACAGAAGCCTTAAGCACTGCATCAAGGAATGAACGTTGAGTACTGCTAAGTTAGCAGGGCGATAGGGTTGGGTATTTTCTCAACTCAAGATGAATGATGCAGTCATTTAATCGAAAAAGGAAATACACCTCTCTTGGCATAACATGCTCTTTGTGAACCATCCTGGCTCCTGGTAACCTTTTGAGTGGAAAGAACTGGTGTGAGTGAGGCTGGGTGCTGTCAGTGATGGTCTGTGTGGGGATACAGATTGCCTGTGTTGTGTATGATCCTCTCGTTAGAAGTGTGTAGCTTCAAAAAGGTGAGTGGTAATATTTCAGGCCAGTTCAGGGAAGGCTGGGGCTTGATGAAGCACTGGAACTTGGAAGTATGCTGATTTTCCATCCCTACTTATCTTACAGGCACAGGAAAGTGGGCAAGGGTTAAGAGAAGTGAAGTCAATATCCGGGGGCACTAGAGAAACTTAACTGCACAATAATAACCGGTTGTAAAACAATTCTTGTATTACTCTATGAGATGTCATTGGAAAGATGTATTTAAAGGAAAAGGTAAATATTGATTTCTTTGAACTTTGTTTACTCTATTTCAAACTTTGTATGTCAATTAAAATTTAGTGGTAGGATGTATTTCCTTTGTTTTCTGGCAAATAGTTTTCCATAGTGACAAGTGCTAGCTATGCTTATTATGTCTTTTCGTAACAAACCTGGGAAACAGCAATTTCCAAACTTAAGTGAGCATCGGAATCACTTGGAGTTCTTGTTAAAAATTCAGATTTCAGGGCCTCCCTCAGAGATTTTTTTTAGTAAGTTGGGGTGAAGCGAAGGAATGTTGTATAAAAGCACTCCATGTGGATTCTCTTGCAAATAGTCAGAAGACCAAACACTAAAAAACGTTTGATGCGATGGACGGCACTTTCCTACTGAACAGCTGGTGGATGTTTGCATTGTATTGTCAAAGGATCATTTGCTTCGGATACTTGTATTTTTCCCCAAGCCTGTGCATCATTTTGTGCTGTATTGAAATACAGAAACAACCAATCAAATTGGACTGTCACTGCAGCTTCTATAACTGTGTGCAAAGTTAGACCAAACATTTTATGTTGTCTTTGGTTATGAAATTCAGAAAACATTCAATTTAAGCTGGAAAAAATAACATTGCCTTACATTACCCGTAAAATACCCATAAAATAACATTACCCTTACATTTGGGTATAGCTATACCATTAAACAGTATTTTTTCACTGACATTATCTCAACTGATCTTTATAACAATCGTGTGTGGTTAGTGTTATTTCCAATTTATGAATGAGAAAATTTAAGGTTACAAGTAAATGGTCGAAATGGTACCCTAGCCTATATTGCTAATAATTCAAAATTAGGCAGGATTTATTATGTGCCAGGGACTGTGTTTTACATTCTGAAGTTCCTTCCCTCTCTGAATCTTTGTAAGGACACTGTGAGGTATAATTATCATTCCTGTTATTATCATGAGATTTTGTTGTTGTTGTTTAGTTGGCTCTTGATGAAGTTACGTAACAGTAACTTCTTGAGGTCATGCCTTTAGCAAATGGCAGAGTCAAGATTTGAACTAGGTTTGTCTGACACCAGAGTTCATGCTCTTGCTCTGGATAGGGTGAAGGCAGATTGCCCGGACTGATTACAATCCTTTAATTGGATCTCTCTGTCCCAAGAAGGATGACTGGTAGTATTTCTAGGCAAACTATCAACACACATTATAGCAAATTGCCAGTATACATTATATAAAGCCATGCTACAACTCTCTCCAGATAGAACAGAAAGCAACAGAAAGAAAGATGTAATAAGAAGGAAAGCAGACATTCAAAGTGTAAAAACCAAATGAAAGGAAATGTAACTGTACATGTTTAGAAAACTTGATAAAATAGCATTTCACGCTCTTCAGAAGTACAGAGTGGGAGAGGCGTAAGTTGTGGTCTGCATACATTCTGATCATGTTAGCCATTTTTCTTGAAGAAGCAGTAGAATTGTCTTGTGTTTTACAGGCTTTTGAATGTTGTTTAGTGTTTCATTTATGGGATAATATTTCCATTACTAATGCCTACTGGTATTTGACCTTTCACCCTTATGCCTTTGGCAGTATTGTCTTTTATCTTCAGTGTACAGTATGGCCTTTGTGTTTTAAGTCAGAGTTTACTTTCATCAAATATGTCTTGTAGTGTTTTACTAGTGATTTTCCCCCATTGTCAGAAAAGTTTCATTGAGGCTGTATTTATCCTGGATTTCTTTATGAAAGTTCAAAATTTGAAATTTTGGTTTGGTAGTTTTGGTTATAATCCAGTGATCACTTTCAACACAGAAGAAATAACAAAATGATTATTTATGAATTTATTTTGCCCTGAAGCCTACTTCAAACAAAGCTTTTTCTATTAACTAAATTTCACCAAGATTCAGTATATGAATAAATGACTTGCAGCATCTTTTTTTAACCATGACCTCATATTATTTCCTGCCGATGATGATGAAAATTCCCAGGAGCTAATATGTTGCCTTGTCCTGACATCTTTCAGTTGACATCTTGAAAGATCAAGATGATCTTTCAATCATTTTTCAATCCGTATCCACCAAAATGCATTTATCACCTGTCCACATTAATTCGACTATTATTCCTATTTACCAATAGCATAATAGCATCTCTTGGTTCTGGTAGTCTAGGGGACTGTGCCGGAAAGCAGTGGCCTGCAGAATAGCCTTTGACATGAATTCACTCTGTTTTGATGATGCCTTACTCGGAAGCATGCGTGGAAGATCTGGGATACATCAGTTCTGGCTATGTTTTCTAAGTGCCTTTCCTTCAGGGAAGAGTCCCTTAAAATGTTAGAGGCCGTGGTTTTTGACGGAGACACATGGTGGTCTGGCCTCAAAGGAAGGCGTCAGAGAGCAAATGCAGGATGGGGTCTCTAGAGGGGCTTCGAAAGGCATCTTGAGCCATCAGGCCAGTATCTTCACTTCAAACGTTTTGTGTAGTTCAGTTATTTATTCAACTTTAAAAACATCTCCATGGAAATGATATGTAGGAGTCTGTGGTTTCTGCCTCTTTCCATCCTATGAGTTAGAGAAAGTCAATTCTAATTCTCTTTTTTTCTGCTTTGTATGACTGGCATCGAAGTATGTATAACCTTTGTGTCTTTCAGTGATATGCAGGCTGCTTCCTGACTTTTAGGGTGGCTGGTGGAATTACATTCTAGGTTCTCAGACTTCAGGGATTTAAGCCGAGGCCTGGACTGACCTTGGGAATGTGCTTTGTTACGCCACTGGGAGTTGCACTGAGCAAAGCAGGTCGGGGAGCCAGCCAGGATTCTAACATAGGCAGAAAGGAGTAAGTAATTAGATTAGAAAAGAAGTTATTCCTTTCAGCACCTCCTTTGAGCAGGTGGATAAACTAACAAGGAAAACACGAGAAAGGAAATAAAGTTCATTTAAAGAGGGAAAGGGTCTATATTGGAATAATTCAAAACTTTTTATTCATGAAAATGGGGTCCCTTTTGACTCTTGCTTGAAACATGTGTAATTAATATAGTGTTTCTTAATAGGATTATGACAGTGGCCAGCCATACCAACTTACTTTATTAATTATCAACTAGTTCGTGGATATCTGCTGGTACTATATTCCATGTAGTACCAAAATTGTTCTAAGTGTTCTTATGTAAGAACTAAAATGTTATTATTTATATATATGAGAGAGATTCCTGGCTTTCAGGAAGTTTTATAATCTAGCAGAGATGCACATCTGGCACAAGCTGAGAACACTTTCAAAGTGACAGTGAAAAACACACAGTGGCAATGGAAGTATTGAGTGATTAAGGGAGTCATGCTTCAGATACTGGGCCGGCTGGGGAAGGATCTGGATTTTGAACTGGATGATGAAGGAAAAGAGAAACAAACTGGCAGACAGGGGAGAATGGCATTTCACGTGGTTGAAAGGCACACGTGAAGACACACGGGTTTGGAAATGACAATAAGCAAGTCATGCGCAGTGGTCACCAAGCACACTGGCTTGGCTGAGGTGGAACTTCCATGGCCATGGATGATTTGAGATGAATTTGATTATGGATTTGATGCAAGGGGCGGTAGGAAAGTGCCATAGGTTCTTGAATATAGTGTGCTGAAAATGATAGATATTGATAATTATTTAAGCAGCAACATCTAGGATGAGTTGGAGTAGTGGAGCTGGAGGTGGAGAGTGTTAGGGGGCTGTTTTGTAACCTAGCTGTAAAGTAGTGTGGGTTTAGTGGAGGGCACTGGGAAAGTCTGCTGAGCTAGGAAAAAAAATGAGCTCAGTTTTCGAAATGGTACTTTTCAGATGTCAAGGGTCGAATCACCAGATGACCTGTCAGTAACTGCTGCTGGGATCACAATTTGAGAGACCAAGGCTTGATCATTGACTTGGAGGCGTCTGTGCAAGGTGATAGTTCCGTAATGCATGTGGCGTATGTTTCATGGTGTGGTGAATACCGAGGGAGAAATGCAGAAAGCCAAGTTCTGAACCGCAGGAGCTGTTGCCAGCCAAGGGGGTGGAGACAGACAAAAAGAACAGTCAGCAAATGAGACAAAGAAGCAGTAGAAGAACACAGAGAACACCCAGGGAAACCATGCGAGGAGAGAATTTCAGCAGTGCTAACTGAAGCATAGAGGTCAAGGGGATTGAAGACTTGAGAAAGACCTATCGGATTTGTCAAGGGAAAGGTCTTTGGAGACTTAGAAAAATTTGTTTCCAGTGAAGTTTCAGTGCAAAAGTGCATGAGGGATTTTCTAGGTACTCTGCATGACAAGGGGATTAATGTTTAATAAATAAATCCCTTCGGTAATTGCTTTAGTGCATATGACTGGGTATCTGGGTCTTCAGTATTTCAAGGGAAATTGTAAGGGCACTTCAGAACGGAGTTGAGGTTGGATTTCTCACGTTATGCAAACCCATCAGGTGATTTCTTGTATTACGTGAGAGAGAAACTCTCAAAGCTGAACTGATAGGCTTATTTGGGTTCACAAGATCATAGTGGCTCTGGGAAAAATCTTTGGGAAAATGTAAAACCCAAGCAATGTTTGAAAACCTCTCATTGGTCCTGTTATTTGGTTCATACTAATGGATGAACTTGGAATATTTGTCACCGATGTTGAGTTGCAGAAAATAATATGAATCAGATTAAGGTTTACCAATAATTAATACTGATTTACACGGAAGTGGAGCCACCAAAGAAATTGTGATTAAGATCGAATCAAAGCTGTAAATGTAGTGACCTACCATTAATGTGATGCCAAGAGCACATAGCCATGTTGTAAGAAACAACAGTCTAGTTGAATAAACGGAAGTAGTAGGGTAGATATGGCGAAGAGCTCAAATTTCAAAAGGAAGGAGATACTTTGTCATGACTTAACGGAAGAAATTTGTAGAAAGGAAACAAACTTTAAATTTATCTCTGATTCAGCTAATTAGCAGAAGTCTCAGTTATAAACCCTGAAATTATAACTATAACATGGTCTAACTTAGGTGTAATTTGATGAAAATGTAGTGCTTTTCTGGTAAGTTAAATACATGATTTTGGATTTAATCACATCCCAACAAACTAGTTGAGAAGGAATGAAAGTAAATAAGGAATTAAAATTTTCCTTTTTTGTTTTTGCCTTTAGTTCATTTTTCTTTATGTTCAGATGGTAGTTACCCAGAACTAACTAGGGGCTAAATCCATATTTTTGTAATCGAAGATGTGACTTTAATGTTTCCATAGATTTTCATGTCTCTGCAGCAAAACATGAATTTCTTGTGCCGTTTCTCTGATATCAAATGTAGAATTTTCCAGTGCTCTGTAAAATGTAATTTAGATAGATGAAATGATGCTTAAACTCTGATTGCATGTGATTCTGAAATTTTTCTAGTTATCTATTCAAGTTGATACTTGACTGTGATATTCCTAACAGCGTGCTTCTTGTTTTTCCCAGAAGCTGCTATACAACATGGGATGTATATTGAATTGAGCAGTAATTTTCAGAAGGTCCAGAAATATCCTTAAAATTTCCATTTGATCTCCACCTTGTTATCAAAAAGATTCAAGGGCCGGACGCGGTGGCTCACGCCTGTAATCCTAGCTCTCTGGGAGGCCGAGGTGGGCAGATTGTTTGAGCTCAGGAGTTCGAAACCAGCCTGAGCAAGAGCGAGACCCCGTCTCTACTAAAAATAAAAAGAAACTAATTGGACAACTAAAAATATATAGAAAAAATTAGCCGGACATGGTGACACATGCCTGTAGTCCCGGCTACTCGGGAGGCTGAGGCAGTAGAATCGCTTGAGCCCAGGAGTTTCTGGTTGCTGTGAGCTAGGCTGACGTCACGGCACTCACTCTAGCCCGGGCAACAGAGTGAGACTCTGTCTAAAAAAAAAAAAAAAAAAAAAAAGATTCAAGATGACCTATAGATGTTACATAAACTAAAAGAATAAAAAATAAATTATAAATAGGTGGAGAAAATGAATGGAAAAAAGAGACAAATGGAATAAGATCGATCGATCGCAAATCATCGTTACGTAGTGTGCATCTCACTTTTGTTTTTATGTTTTCTACCTGCCAGGGCAAAATATGAAGCTTGCTTACTTACTCGATTAATAGAGATCATGAATTAAAAGAAAATCACTTGGTTAGGAGAAGCACAAGTGTTACCAACATAAAATTCAGAAAGAAATAAAGAGAACTTTGTATAATGCAATGAACGACGCCTTAACAACTTCTTGACTAGAGACCAATCAAGTTCCCCAGGTGCCACTGAGCTGGTTCCATGAGTCCGTAGACTGATAGTGTCACTTTTGGTGTCACTTTTGGTCACATAAAAAAAGTCCTTCTGCAAGGTCAATCTCATGGTGGGTTTTTAGGGTCAGTTAGATAATTCTTTTAGCACTTATAGTTGGGGTAACTGTTTTCTTTCCACTTCATGTGTTTTGAACTTCCAGGGCATTTATTATGATTTATGACATGGCCCTGTCACTCTGAGTCTGAGCACTCACACTGAAAGCATTCACTGAGTGAACTGTCCTCTTCCTGTGAACCAGCAGGAAGGCTAAGCTTTCATCACGTCGGTAAAGGGTGAGGTAATTATTACACAGTTGGATTTTGGAGTGTGTAATCACAATTTCTCTTATCCTGTGATAAAAGAAATTTCTGAGGAAAAAGTGAGGGTCATCGGTTTCCCAGTGGATATAAGGGAGAACCTAACCTGACAAAAATTTCCAGAAATAATGTTCATGTTCTCCCCCAAACCAAAGGTATATTGATTGTAACTACTTTCAGTTCTTTCTAGAATGAGGTAGAACATTCAGAAAAATTAAATAAAATAAGCAGTGAGATTTCTATGTATTTAAGGGAGAAACAAATTCTCCCAGGTAAGAAAGGTTTCTTCTGTGAAGCTGTCCAGGGCTACCGTGGAACAGACTCCTACTGACAGGTGTGGGACTCGACTCCACTCTGCAGAGTGGCTGTTCATTGCATTTCCCTTGGCATGTGACTCATGGTGTTGGAGACCTGGGGACATTCATCACGTTAGATCATGGGTTGATGTAAGTTCATGTTCGGATGTTTTTTAAATTGGTTGGGACCTGGCTAGGGGCAGAACGTATGTCTACAACTGGCCCTGAAAGAGATTAAACATGTTTGAAACGTTTTTTTACGGCAGTGGAGCAGGTAGTAATATGTCTTTTTCGGTGAGCTAGCAAGTGTGCCGGTTAGGAGAACATTCCTGAACACAGGATGAATCAGAGACCGATTAGCTATAGTTTTAGTAAGGCATCTGGAAACAGCTTGTGAGGGAGATTTGCGATTAGTTATAAAAGATACGTGTGTCACCGATTTAAGGACAAAAGACATGAATTACCCTTTACTGAACTGACTTCTACCTCATTGTGTGTCCTCTTTTAATTTAAACTTTAAGACTTGCTACTTTAAATGTAGTTGGCTTTCTTCTGCCAGTAATATGTAAAGAATGATTGGCACCCATAATTGTTATAAATAAAATATGTAGAGTTATATTTAATTTAAAACATAAGTCACCAGTCAGAAAGACATTTTAGCTTTTTCCTTTGCCAGAAATTCAACCATATTCAACTCGTTTGCTTTTCCGAGGTGATTTACAACTCGTTGCTTTTCCGAGGTGATTTATTCACCTTTCTATAATTTCAGGCATTTAGATCTGCTGAAAGTGTAAGGTGTGCTTACTCAGATCTTCAGTTTTTAGGTGTGGTTGATTGGGAGAAATAATTTCAATGACAGAAGTGGTGACCCAGAGCTCGTTTGTATAGGGAATGATAATTGGAGATGTAGGTAATTGAAGGTCAGGGACTGAAGTTTAGGAACATCGCAGTTGTAGATGTGGATTTAGGAGTTAGCGCCTTACATTTTGAGTCATTTCTCATGATACTTTAAGACACAGAAACTGGGAACTGTTGCTCTCTCTATACTTACAGATGACGAGGGATTGTCTCTTGATCCCAGGGGACAGGTTAGACCCTAGAGCTGCAAACCCTAGGTGTTTATCCAGCGACTCCTGGACTGGGACCTTTGCTTTGGAACATACACTTCCTTTTTAATACAAAGGTAAGAAATTTTCAGGGGTTTTACCTTGATTTTCCTAAGAGAGGAAACAGTCATGGAACCAAATCTCTTCGTAGTTCTTCAGAATTAATCAATTTAAGAAAATGTTTGCAGTCCCTTCTGCCTTTTCACTTTTTCACTCATTTTACAATCACTTATTTTAAATCAAAGATGCAGCACCTACGCAGTCCTCCCTGTCTACGGCATCGTGCCATTCACTGGTCGTTTTCAGGGCTTTAGCGATCCTGAATTGAACCGAATCTTTTAAATCATTTTTTCCATTTTCTTTCTTTTTACATCTCATACAAATAAAATCTGAATGGGTGTTTATTTCCATAGGCGTAAATAATGCAGCAGAAACTCACAGCCTCTCTTTATCCCTTTGCCCCTGAGCCCACTCCAAAGTTATTCCTCTACTCACTTCTCTTTGGATTTCCGTTCATCTGAATGTACATGTAAAAGATATTAACCTGTGTTTTACAATAGACATAGTTAGGAATTGACCTGTCTCATGTATAATGATCACTAAACTGTGAACCTAAAAGTTCAACTTGTACTTTTTCATGGCATGCAGCATTTCTCTGTTGTAAGAAATGTCTGGAAAAATGGCAAAGCTCGTGGTTCCTCAAATTTATTTTTATTCAGAACTGGTTGTATTTTCTGTTATGGGGCCATGAGTTACTTTTAGACATATTAGACTAAATCATCATGTTTTAAACATCATATGGGATTTGGGGAGATGGAAATATGATTTGATAATTTCTACTGATTATGTGTGCTGTCTCCTCAATATTTTCTTAATTTAAAAATGCGGTTTACTTCCATGTATTTGGCATATTTTAGAGTCGATAATCTCAAATAATTCTCCACTTATTACACATACTTGAAAATCCGCTTTCTCAGGTTAAAAGGGAGCAATATTCTGTCTTTGTGGATCTGTCATTTCGCAGACATATCAGTTTGCCTCATTGGCTGTGTGATAGAAAGTGAAAAGCAGAAAATAAATTATCCTCCACTGGATATTAGTTTGTTCTCTCATCTGGATTTTAAAGTATTATTGGGAAAAAATATCCTCTTAATCTTTTAGTAAAGATAAGACAAGCTGTGACAAAGATAGGTTGTTTGCAGGACTGAGCAGTATTGGAACTATGTCTTGGCTCGACTCGCTGGCCACCCTTGAGAGCCAGCAATACCAAGTGGCTCGGCTTAGTTGCACTCAATGGCAAGAGACATTCTGAGGTTTCCCATGTATTGGGAGGGGGCCCAAGACAAAGAAGTCCTTGTAAAACCCAGCTAGAGACTTGGCCGTGGGATAGAGTCCTTGAAGAATCTGTATTTAACTGTGCCCTGCCTGACAGCATGCTGCTACAGCTCTTGTGCTGGGAACCACCAGCGTCATGGGATGGGTTTGCTTCTCCAGGTAGATTCGCTAAGCTGCTTTTGCTTATGGACCCCATTGTTACTTCCAAACACTGGAGCTGCCCATGTAGTATCAAATACCTACTCTGCAAAGTCATATCACTCTTAGATTGTTAAAGACTGCTCTTTGTTTCATGCGTGGCTGTTTCCGTAGAAGATAATTAAATATCTTTGCATCCACCTTTCTGTTTCGATATATAAGGACACACACACACACACACACACACACACACGCACGCACGCACACGCACATGCACTCTTTGGCAAAAGGACTGAATGCACTGGTGAATCTTATATATAATTTTGAGATTCATGAATGCATCCATTTCTTTTGCCAAAGTGTAAAGAGCATAGTATTTGAAATTAGAAGACTTTTGGTTCATGTTCTGCTTCTGCCCCTTAATAGTACTATGACCTTTCCGAGTCTCTGTTTCCATTTTCATTCCCCATCTTGATTGGAACCTGTGAGCCTCAAATGAAAACATTTTGTGAATTGTAAACGATCACGCAGATGTTAATTATTGTTATTATTTTAAATGTACTCTCAACAGTGTAATCAATGCCCCATGAGTTATTAATAGTTGTCTTAATCCCAGAGAAGACATATGAACTTAATATACCCCACTGAGGTTGTCAAAGGGCATATTGATATAAGGGCTCCTGCTGGGTAGTGAAAATCACGGGTGTGCCCATTTCACACTGGGGTCTGCAAGCAGCCTGGGGTGGAGAAAGGAGGAGACAGAGACCAAAAAAGACTTAGTTTCTGCACAGCCTGGTGAAAGACTGTATTTTGAAGAATTGGAGTTCAACTCTTAAGGTTGATAGTGTTTTATGATTAATATTGATGCTTAAAGAGTAGCATTTATCAATTTTAAAAACAATAATTTTGTGAGTCACGAAATACACAAATACAGTCAAATATGTTTTACACCCTTTTCAGAGAAATCACCTAGCTTTTCTGGGAAACGTTAGAGTCCTTTGGTTGCACAGTGAAGATTATAAGAAATGAGATCCAGTTTTCCTAAGGCACGTTTCACATCCTGGAAAATGTGTTTCCTCAGTTGGACGCTGGGGCCATCTTCAGGTTAGAAAGTGTCAACAGGAAGTAGTTCAGGTTCGGGTATGGGAAGGTTCTGTGTTTCCCAGTTTGGAGAAGGCTTGGTTTTCATTTATCCTGTCTCATAGATGAGTGGCCAGTTCATTCTTTGGCTTCATCTTTAACTTATTTGCATATTCTTTCCATGGAAACTCCTTTAGCTTTTCTGCTGAAAATGTTATCTGGTGTTCAACTTTATAGAAACATTGGGGAATTTTATTTATTAGTCTAGTTATTATGTTTGTTTTTATAACATCTTGTATATGTACGTGTGTGTGTGTGTGTGTGTGTGTGTACGTATTTAGAGACAGAGTCTTACTCTGTTGTCCAGGCTGGAGTGCAGTGGCATGATCATAGCTCACTGCAACCTTGAACTCCTGGGCTCAAGCAATCCTCTCACCTCAGCCTCCCAAGTAGCTGGGACTACAGGTGCACACCACCACACCTGGCTAATTTTTTTTTTTAAGTTTTTTTTTCAGAGATTGAGTCTCGCTATGTTGCCCAGGCTGGTCTCGAACTCCTGGCCTCAAGCGTTCCTCCTGCCTCGGCCTTCCAAAATACTCAGATTATAAATGTGAGCTTCTGCACTTGGCTTATAACATCTTTTTTGAAGCAGGACATCTTGCGTATCTAGATGTTCAAGATGTGAGCATTATTTATATTTCCAAAGGAAAGTTTTATCTTGGGTTCAAATGAGCTATTGAATTAGCTGAGTTAAGAAATTCATTTTTGAGGCAGAAAAGTGGTAGAAAGACTTGTGACTTCAGCCAGCTGGTCTCTGACCAGTCTTCCTGTTGTGTAGACAATAGGATATAGGCATTTGGAGATAGGTGCTGAAGAAATGAATAGCACTTTCTGTGATAAATCTGACGCAGTCTCAGTTTTTGTTCTCTATATCTGTGGTCCCCAGATATAGAGAGCTGGTATTTGTGGTACCGGTTCGTGACCTGTTAGGAACCAGGCCACATGACAAAAGGTGAGCAGTGGGGTAATGAAGCTTCCTCTGTATTTACAGCCGCTCCCCATTGCTCGCATCACCACCTGTGTTCCACCCCCCCCCCCCCCATCCTCCCAGTCCATGGAAAAATTGTCTTACAAGAAACAGGTACCAGGTGGCAAAAAGGTTGGAACCACTGCTCTACATTTGATGCTGGGTGCTTTTGTTGCTTTGCAAAAGATGTTAGAGCTTAGTAATATGTTATTTTCTTTTTGTTTCAAGGTAGGAATGGCATCGATTGTTGTAGAAATGAGGAGGCGGTACATATATGAGGCTGGATATTTAGTCTTGTGGGCTTTGGAAGTAGTGATGACTTTTTTTTTCGATCTTAGCAAAGGAAATATTAAAAAATTTCAGAAACAATCTATTGATAAAAATGTGTTGAAGTGGTAGAAAGAGCAATGTACTGAGAATAATGCATTTTTTTAAAAAATCTTGATTCTGCTAGTAACTTACTGAACCTGGACAAGTCCTTAATGTTTCCAAACCTCTGTTTTCTTGTTTATAAGATGATATTTCTATATAATTTTAAGGTGCCTCCTAGATCTAAAATTCTTTGACTGTGATTTTTCTCCGTGAGCACTATGATCGATTGCTTACTTCCATGGAGTGTGAAGCTAACAGATAGTCCTTACCAATGGAAATTATCTTTAGAAGTATAAGGCAGCAACAAACTTGGTTGCAAAAGGAATGTGTGGAAATGGGTCTGGGTCTTGAACCGAACTGGGTTGCCTGTAGCTGATCCTCTTCGATGTGCTGCCTGCAGCGTTGACTCCTGGCTGTCTGTTTCCCTACCTCCTGGTACACTGTGATTCCGGACTCTGGATCCAAGGCACTCTGCCTTGAACATGTAGTTTTCAGCAGCCTATTTCTAGACAGGATGCGCACGTTTCAATGGTGACCTTCAAAGGCAGCATCGCCCCAGCCTTCAATGTATAGCCCTTAGGTAACATTAAAATTGGGACTTTGCAACCATCTAGGAAAAGAAGATAATGCCATGTTAGGCCTAAACAGGGTATTTTGGGGATGGAAAACATCATACACTCTACTCAAGTACAGATTTTGGTAAATGGATTTTAGATAGATTGTTTTTCAAGCTCCATTGTGTTTCTTTAAACTTTTTCACTTTTTGTAGTAATCATTTTTTTTCTGTTGTTTATGATACATTCTATTATAAATGGGGCTTACCATCTGCCATAAAGGAAAGTGTAAAAATCAGGCCGTGCCAATCTTTTTCTGTCCCTAAAGTAATTTCCATCAAACGTAATTTTCCTCTGCTTTCAACTCTCCTGGGAATGTGGTGGTGATCTCGAGTCATAGAGCTCATAAGGTGAGGCACATGGCAGACATAAATCTGAGGATTTGGCAGGACTAGGGACGGGGAGATACATGGTAAGATGGGAGGTGAGGAGTAGGTTGATCACTCATAGAATGAATGCTTCTTGGTGAGTAGAGAAAAGCAGATTGGTCATTTATAATAAAATTTAGCCCAAGTGACATTTGCACAGTTTGTAAGGTTCATTTCACGCGATGCCGTGTGCTTATTGGCATTTCTCACATATCTCTTCCTCTCTGTCAGGATGTTTGCAGATTACTTTGTTGTTCATACTTAAAGGCACTTTTTGTCTTCTGGCATCTTTCAAGTGGACCACCTCTTGGAAAACTCTTCTAGTATGCATGGATGAAACGGATCTCTTTGTGGAATCATTTCATTTTTTGATTGGTTCCTTGGGAATCACAGTTTCTGATACTATTAGCAAAAAGAATAAAACGGGAGGCTATAACTTAACATCGTAATCCAGGAACAAGATCATAGGATTGTGTGTGCCTTTGAAGCCTGTCTGCTCTTTCTCAGCAGAATTGCAGCTGTAGCATTCCAGATTAGTCTTCTTTTCTTCCCTTCCCTCCCTCCTCCTCTTCCATTTTCCTTTCCTCTTCCTCCTTTACTTCCTTCTTTCCTTCCCTTTCTCCCTCCCTCCCTCCTTCCTTCTTCTCTGTATTTAACTACTTGCAAGAAAAGGAGCACCAAACACTTCGCTGCATCTTGAGAACTCTGGATTCCGTTTCTTTGACATCTGTTGAGTAACCATTTTGCTCTTGGCTCTGTGCTGGGCCCATTTCTATGCATTGTCTCATTTAATCCCCGTAGCAATTCCATAGAAAAAGCTATTTCCTCCCCATTCCATTGATGAAGTCACAGATTGACCCGATTCACAGAGCAGATAGTGGCAGAGCCTGCATCTGAAATTAGGTCTTCTGAATCCCTCCTCTACTGGGTAAGAAACTCTGTTTAGGATTGGAAGTTGTAATAGCCAGGGTTGTCCAGAGAAACAGGACCAACAGGATATATACACACATGTGTGTGGTTGTATATTTATTATAGGAATTGACTAACATGATTATGGAGATCAAGAAGTCCTACAATTCTCTCTCTCTGAGCTAGAGACCTAGGAAAGCCAGTGGTGTAATTCAGTCTGGGCCCAAACGCAAGTCCTGGTCGGAGTCCGAAAATCCAAGAACCAGGAGCACCGATGTCTGAGAGCAGGAAAAGATGAATGGCCCAGCTTCAACACAGAGAGTGAATTCGCCCTTCTGTGGCCCTTTTGTTCTATTTGATCCTTGAACAAATTAGCTGTTGCCCACGCACACTGGTTGAGGGACCTTCTTAACTCAGCGTACTGATTCAAATGCTCATCTCTTTCGGAAACGCCTTTACAGACAAACCCAGAAGTAATGTTTTACCATCTATCTGGGCATCTCTTAGCCTGGTCAGGTTGACACATAGAATTAATCATCACAGAATTGATTTTAGAAAAGGAACCATGCCTTAGTGTGGAAGTAAGACACCTATGATTTAAATGAGAACAGCATCACACTGAATTCTGGGTTCAGATTCCCAATGACTGATTTGGCCGTGGGCAAGTTTTTTTTACATCTGTACTTTACAGTCTCTACTTATTAAATAGAGACAGTAAGAGTTGTCTTAGAAGAATGGTAATCTATAGCTATCTGTATACGTGTGGAATCTTAGTTTCATTTGTACTTTCAATTTTGTGGAACACCTGGAACTCCTTACTCGGGAGGTAAATTCCAACATAGTTGTCTTTATAGGGTAGCATTTAATAGAAATTTTATTATCTGAAACAATTATTAGCAAATGTGCTGAATTACCGGGCAGAGTTTGATTATTTGATGGGCCAGTCGATACGTATTTGTCAGATGCCTACTATGTGACTGGTACCTTACATCCATGATCTCATTTAATCCTTACGTTATTCATGTGAATTCTCAATCACTAACCTTTCGTGTGATAAAAGTGAGGCTCAGCAGAGTTAAATAATGTCCCCAATGTCACATAACCAGTAGGTGGGGGAGCTGGGATTCAGATCATCGAGAGCACAAAAATAGCACAATTGTTACTAATGTGGGATGTGGAGTTAGATTTCAGCCCCAGTTCTGTCTCTTACTAGCTGTGTACCCCAGGGCAAATGGCTTGCCCTCTCTAAACCTTCATTATTAGATTGAGCTCCCTAAGAGGTTTGCATTCTGAAGACTAAATTGCAAGTCTGCTGTTGGTATGGTCTGACGCAGTAAGTAGCATGCAGTGGCCCCTGTCTGTAAGGGTTTACTATGTTAAATGAGAGATGAAGCATGAAGATGAAATGTGAACAAAATTTTATCTCTTTCATAATGTATGCTAACGTGTTAAATCATGCAGTTTTAGCAAAAGAGATTAGTGTAGTGCATATGGTATATTAGACAGAACTTTGGAGTAGGGCCGGGATATGCAAAATCTTTTCCCATCCTTACCGCTAGCTCACTGTGAATCTTAGAGTCTTATTTCTTAGAATCTTAGACTCTTATTTCACTTCCATGTCGCTCTTTCACTGTATCCTCTGTTTCCGCATTCATCAAACATCTATCGAGGGACAGCACACTGTGTCCCAGGCACCCCATACTGGCAGTCTAGGTACTGGAGAAGGAGCTAAGATGTGGTGTTTGTTCCCACCATGGGCCATGGAACTTAAAACCTAGTGGGAGGAGAGACAGACATATGAAGACTTTATAATGCAATGTGAAAGTGGAATAATAGTGTTCTGAGCCATGGGAGGCTTTATGTCAGTTGACAACTGGATTCAGCAATGAAGATGAGGACTGTGTCTTACTCATCTTTGTATTAATACTTCCCAAAGCATTCAGTGCCCTGCCTAACACATGGTAGCCCTCAGCAGTGAATCGGATACCGATTTGCAGGCCTGACTTGTTTTCAACATCCATTCCTTCCTGTGTTTCTTATTTCTTGTCCTAGCTCCTCTACCTCTTTCAAACATAGTTGAGGGCCCCAATTCTCTTAGTTACAGTACACCAGGGCTAGGAGCCTGGACTCTGAAGTCAGACTCCCTGATTCTAGTTACTGTCTCCGGAACTTCTTAGCTGTTTGACCTTGAACAGGTTCCTTAGTTTTCCATGCCTCTGTTTCCTCATCTATAAAATGGGGGTGATAGTGGTATCTAGCATTATTAAACGGAAAAATATTAAGTGCAAATTTAAATATTAAATACAAAGAAAAGGCTAAGCACTAAGAATAGTAGTAACTTAAGAGATATTAGCAAGTTTTATTTTTCATTTAGATGTACTTTGCCCTCAGTTCATTTTTCAGTAATACAGTCTCACAAATACTCAGTTGCTTACAATAATAGAATTTTCCTGTGCATTTTCTGATTGACGTGGACAGAGAGAAGGTGACTTATTTTAGAAAGCATGCTGCTTGTTCTTGTTCTAGAAAGCATGGCCTGCTCTTGCTTTAAGGCACGGATCATAAGGTCCTGGTTAATGCCAGAAGGTGCTCTCATGTATTTTGCTAATTACAAGTCATGCTTCTTGGCGGTCCTTTTAACTGTTGAAATGACCTCCAGATTCTGATTTTTCTTCACTCTTTTTTTAATAGTTAACAAACTGTTTAATGTGCAGCAGGAAAGCCAAGTAAGCCTGAAGAGTTTAGAAAATGGCATGTGAATTAGTTGTAAACTGTTTCAGAAAACATTAAATGGGTGACAATTAACTTAAAGTGATTGACTAGGTTTCATTAAAGTATTTAAGAGAAAATATATGCTTAATGCTGCTTTAAGTCTAAGAAACTCATTGGAATAACTTCGATCCAGGGTTCCTAACTACCTAATTTATAACCCCACCCAGGGCCTCTGTGCAAAAATACAGATTACTGACCACCTCGCTTCCCTGAGACGCAGGAACTGGATAATTTTAATTTCCTCAGGCGAATCTGTGGATCAGGACTGTTTGGCAAACACTGCTCAGGTGTTGTGTGTTTAAAAGCTTCCTTTAGATTTTGCTTTCAACAGTTAGAAAAGGCACTTTAAGACCCTTCGGTGTAACTGGTTACCGAGAGTTAATAGCAGTGACTATAGAATGATAGTAACCAAGGAAGCGAAACTCTGTGATTTTTCAGATTGCCTTTGTAAGCCACCGATAGCCACAGCAGCACCCCTGTGTATCAGGAAATTGTAGGGCTGGATTTGCCACGGGTTAGTTTAAATGAGGAGTATGGATGAAAATAAGGCAACCCGATCAGATACTGTCTGATAAATGGGAGTGGTGCATGTATGAACAGAATCGTAAATGAAATGCCGAATCCGCCTTTGAAGCAAGGCAGCCTAGCACGGACTGCAGGGAGCAAACAGAAGCATTCTCAAGGTGTCTGCAACCAACAAAATCAAGATGGCAAGATGCAAAGAGCAGTCGGCTTGAATAGGTGTCCACACCTGCTAATCACAGCTTTACTGATGTATTCAGTGTGGGACAAATGGCTGAGTACCCTCCCTCCTCCACCCCACTCACTATGGCCCTGCCCTGGACAGCTTTCTAAAAAACACACCTGATTTTGCCACTTCCTACTTGAAGCCCTCAATACTTCCGTATTGGTACTATTGGATAAAGTCTAGATCCTTTTTCAAAGTATATAGGGCCATTCACAATTGATCTCCTATCTACTTTTATAGTATCCTTTCTCTTCTCTTACCACGTTTTCGGCTATGAACTCTAGCCACACTGAAGCCTACACACATAGACTTACGAAGTGCTTGGGGAAAAAAAACCCACAACATTATTCTGTTATAGCTCCTAGCACAGCGCCTAGTAGGGGCTCAGTATATAGTAGGTGTCTAATAAATGTTTATTGGATGAAGGACTAAATCAAAACACAATTACTGTGATTATCTCTTTACATGTGGGTTTTTCCCTTTTGGGGATACAGGCCCACCCAGAGCACTGTAGTGAGCATAGTTTCTGACACATAGTAAGTGCTCATTAAGAATTTGTGACTGAATCAGTGACCTGGTAGAATCAGAGACTACATTGCGTATTCATAGTCAACTTTTATTTATTCTTGCTGTCGAAGGGCGACTGGATAGGCTAAGTGTATTAAATAATAGTATGTTTGATTTTCTTGGAATTTATAAAATTATCAGGCCAAACAATGACTATCTGGATCTTGAGAAACTGGAAATTTGGCTGACTTTTCTAGGTTCCTCCCTTTCCCACAGAATTCTTTGTTTTCCCCTCTGTTCCACGTCCATTCGCATCAAGCCTAAGGCCGATGCCAAGACCGCAGATTTAGTCGGAGCTGACCTGTCTGAAATTACTCTCCTAACAGTTTATACCTCACCTGGGTTGAGAAGGCAGTTAAATGTTTTGAACTGTATAAGGATTTTGGCTTGAGTTGATTATCCTCGGAAAACAAAAAACTGATAAGAGATGTTGAATAGTCGTTACGTGACTTTGTCAGAACTTTATTGTGACAAGAAAGTGCGAGGAATGCATACGAGTTGGTCGTACTTACCTGGATACAGGTCAAGCCATTGCAAAGGCCTGGCACAGGCCTGGATGTGGACCTTCTTCAGTAGAGGCAGGAAGCCTGCCTTCTCAGACTGAGATCCTGGTGCTGCTGGGGTTGAGTACAGGATACGTATATTTACCTGAAGCATCCCTTTTATTTGGGTATTTGGAAAGAAATATTTTTATAATAAAGTGAACTTAGAACTATTAATTTTAAATGAAAAATATGAGAATCTTCAAAGGTTAAAGACAAAGCACAGAGATTTACAGCGATATTTTAAGTCTCGGTGGATGCCTTAGTTATCCCATCTGATTAACGTCTTGAAGAACACACACATTAGACTAAAGGACTGGTTTGTAACACAGATGATTTAATGACCGTAGAATAGACATTTTCAATTTAAAGTACACATTCAATGATGAAGCCCTTTAAAGTCTTAGTTATTTGACTTTGGTACTGAAAGAGACTGGTTCCCTTCCACCACTTCCTGGGCTTAAGGGACAGCGGTACGATCTTTAGCTTCACTTAGTTGCATGAGAAAGCAGATAGGACCCCAAACTGCAAAGAAAAATGCCTTTCTGCCTTTGAGAACAGTTCAATCATGAACTGCTATATTGAGAGCCAGCTGGAGGTAGCATACTGCTGGCAATTCCAAACCATTTAAAAAACAAAAGTTACGGTTACTAATTTTCGAAGCCACAAGAGCATGAATCAACATTATAGCAGTGTCAGTGTCTCCGTAGGAACTAGTTTCAACTGAACTGTGGCAACAAAATAAACGTTTGCAGATTGTTTTGACAGAATGTCATCTGCTGGGCTTCAGTTCATTCGGCAGCAGCCTTACTTCTGAAACAGGGTTGCTGCACTTGAAGCCCAGAAGAAAATCCTCCCTCTGAACATTCTGGACCTTAACAAATGACTCTATTTGCAAGCGTCCGTAATGTATACCTGCACATGTTTTCAGTAGGAACAGAAAATGTTGCTCAGAGATGTGCCTCTGAACATCTGTGTGACATAGTTCATCATAGTGGAGATTAAGGACATGGATGGGTCCATGCAGCGAAGTGGTCAGTTGTCACCATGCGGGTTTAAAACACAGGTCTTTAAAACACAGGTCACATGTGATTTATTTTCAATTTATTTTTTTCTTTTTTAGAGATGAGGTCTTGCTGTGTTACCCAGGCTGGTCTGGAACTCTCGAGCCTCAGCCTCCTGAGAGTAGATAGAACTCTAGGCGCACATCCTCAGCTCACTTGTGTTTTTAAAATTCTCTAGACAGGGCTCTAAAATGGAAAGGTATTTTTTCTGCTAATATACTGAATTATTATAAGCATTTATTGACCCTTGACAGATAGTCTTAAAAATCGTGATGCTCCTTGTTTAATTTTTATGGGATACCTTTTTTTTTTCTCCTTGTTTAATTTTTATGGGATACCTTTTTTTTTTTTTGACTCCTAAGATTTGATCGGTGTGTTTGTGTGTGTGTGTGTGTGTGTGTGTGTGTGTGTGTGTCTGCTGTCAGTCAATTTTATTTTATTTTTCTGGTGTACACTTATGACTTGAAGCTTAGGCACATGCAACCCTAGGAAGTTAGTTTACTCCCTAGAATGAATGTCTTTTTTGTATTTTTGGAAAGGTGTTTGAGAGTTTGAAGACAATGATTTTCTAGAACAATTACATCCATTTTATACAAAACTGCTTGTATGTGTTTATATGCATTTCATCTGACTCTTAAACTCCCTAAGTTAAAACTGACAAGTTTATAGGCTAAGTTGTTTGAGCTCTGGAATGAATTTAGACGGCTCTTAAAGCCATTTAAAAGCAAAGGAAAATAAATTTAAAGGAATAGAATGGATGGCTTGTTGAAAAGCAAGGGAATGATGGCTCAGTCCCAGGTTTAGTGCAGGAAAAGTTTAGCACTCACTGGAAGACATTTGGTAATATATGATCCTTGGGTACTTTAAAGAGGAAAAATAAACATTGTTATTATCAAGATTTTAACATGCTTCATTTTCAAAAAGTTCAAGCAAATAGCCAGATATGTTTTTGAGATGTGGAGGGTGGGCTTTTGAAGGATACTCTGTGTTCACAGATACAGTAGAAATAGAAATGAAGGAGGAAGCACGGAGTAACAGAAGAGTGTGGACTTCACGGTCAGGCAAATCCACATAACTGCATTCTAAGTCAGGTCTCCCCATTACTGGACAAGTGATCTGGGTAATGTAGGTAACGTCCTTGAATCTGTGTCGTAGATGAATACAGAGGTAATACTGAGGTTATGGGAATGTTCTGAGGATTAAAGGAGATAATATATGTTCATAACAAGTGCTGTTTACCAATGGATGTTCTTATTAAGTAATATTTCCAATCTAGTGTCCTTTCCGATGCAAGTACTGCAGCTTAAACTGCTAACTGCTTGGCCAGAAAAAAAATAGAAAGCAAGCTGTGCAGATTCTCTTCAATAAACGCGTATTAGTAACTATCCTTTGAAGAGGTCTGCAGTGGTGATCAATTGACAGAAGAAGAATAAAACTTGTGATAGTGGAAAATAGAAGTATAAATTTTAGGAGAAAAGACTTCAGTGGTTCTATAGCTCAGTTTGTACATGCCCCAAATAAGATTGTAAGCCAAATTATTGTTCTCAAAGTCTCTGATCATTTCAAATAGTAATAGACGCAGGAGAGAAGAAAAACTCACTTCTGAAGTGAGCTTGATTTTAGCATGTGAAAAGGATACTTTTTTTTTTTGGCAAATTAAACAACTGTCATTCATGGCAAGACATACCATATAGACATTTCAGAACAATTTTAATTGCTGTTGATGTTTCTGAAATGGATTCTTGGACAAAACCCTCTATATAGCTTTGATTAGTCACTCTGTAGGAGAAAATTTAGTGTCAACTGATTTAATGTCCAAAGAATAAATTTTAATATTTAGGCATATTTTACATTAGTGACCAGACCGAAAAAAAAAAAAAAAAAAACTAGAAACTGACTTTCAGAATTCTGTTTAGGGGATTCATTTAGCTGAGATCACAAGTAACTCTTAAATAGCATTTTTGCTGTGTTTTAAAGTAGGATTAGATGAATATAACAATGTAAGAACTACGCACTGGCCAGTTTTTCTTTGAGCATACAAGGCAGAAGTTCAGAGTTTATTTAATAAGTATAATTTATTTTTACGTAAACCAGTAATGGAATATGTAAAAATATTTGGGCTCTTGTTTTGAAAAATTAAGATTTTTTAGAAACATGGTTAACGGCTGATTTACATGTTATTTTAACATGAGTTTTGTTCTACTACAGTAGAGATTACACTTCCTACCATCTCTACTAGGCAAGAGTAGAGATTGGGTGGGCATATCTTAGCGTATAACAATCTTAATGTGTGTGTTCTGGGTGCAGATACTACTTGAAGAGGCAAAGTCAGATTGTCAATAGGACCTGTGAATCAAAACTTGTTCTCTACATGAAATTCGCAGATTCATTTCAGTAATTTACCCTTGTGCATGGCTTAGTTCCTTTCACCACGTGTTCCTTTCATCTGTGAGCCATCATGCATGCTTTTCCCTTTCTTCCTGTCTTTGCAAATCCTCATCCCTTCTCACACGCTTCATTCTTCCAGTGAGGTCTCAGTTTTTTAGTGATATGAAATCCTTAGTGCTTACAAAGGTCTCTGGAGTTGGTTTTGTGCTTTGCCTCTTTAAGTCACTTTCACTGACGTTTATTTTTGTTGACCACAATTGACAAGAAATGCATTAAAAAGATTCATTCATCATGCAGCTCCTTTATGTAACTGCTCCTAAGTGCTCACTACAGATCTTTTACTACACAGCAGGGTAAATAAAGGGTGAGAATATCGTTGAGAGTTATTTTTTCTCTCCAAGAATGTCAGATTTAGTTTTTTCTCTCTTTTTTGTCATTCTCTAGTTTTAATATATGCAACATTCTTATGTCCGCAATATGAAAAACCAACAAGTAAAAAGAGAAGCTAAACCTCTCTATATTATTTATATAAAAATAAAATGTTACTAATATGTTTCAGTAATTACGAGATTTTACATCAGAAATGTACTTACGTTCATGTTCATAGATGGGCACGATAACTGTCAATGAATCGATTATTTTTTTTTCAGAATATCATGAGAGCACATAAATTGCTTTTTTACCCCAACAAACCTACAAGCCTGCCCAGCCCCCAGTGTGCACCACACCCATTAGGTGTGAATTTTACCCTCTCCCTCCTCCGTCCTCCCACCTGCCTGATCCCCAATGAGTGTTACTTCCTTATATGATTTAGTTTTTCAATCTTTGCATTGAAAATTTGTTTTCACTTCTCAAAGGAAAGACGAGATCAAAAGTGCCAGAATGAATAATACGTCAGTAGATCGTCTAATAGAATAGCTCTGTCTTGTCATTCTGAACAGACTTTCATAAGCCAAAAGAGCAAAATTCAATTCCTCCAGCCACAGATGTGCCCTCAGTGATCGCTTCACTCTTCCTTTTTGTTCTTATATGTCAAACAGATGGGGAAGCTGAGTCAGAGGGAACAGAGGGGATTTGCTCAGAGTTGGAGCTGAACATCAGATCCAGGTCTTATAATTTTGGTTCCATCATCCACCTGTGATTAGTGTTGACTCAGGGTTGTGTTTTCTTATGAAATAAATGCCCTGTGAGGTCATTAGCGTGTAACAGGAGAGCACGTGCAGAATTGATCACTTGGGGGAATTTGGCAACACATCAGACTGGAGGGTCTTTAGTATCTCATGTGAGTCTTCCCTAAAGCATATTGGAAAAGCCCCTCCCTGCTCTGCCCCACCCCAAACAACAGTACCACTTTAGCTCATTTTCATATTAATAGACAACTTGGATATTTGTGTTTAATATTTGCCTCGACCTCCAGGTCCTCCTGGCTCCCAACGTAACACCTCTTGAGTTGCTTTTATCCAATTTACCCTGGCTTCTCGCTCTGAACTTGGTATCTTGACCTTGATTCTTTGGCCCCTTCATATTTGCTGTTCATATTTGTTGGCTCTGGCATTTGTACCATGGCTACTGCTTAAGGATTTTGGCTTACCTTGTTCATCAAGCCCATAGCGGGATTCCCTGTCTCATTCTTTATACCTTTCTGTAACTGAATCCCTTCCTGACACTCCTTCCTGCCCCTCCCACAAAAGGGAGGTGGTGGAGGGATTTGGACAATTTTCAGGCGAATGCCTAATCTCTGCTTTACAAGGTTGCCAAAGCATTTTTATGAACGCAGTTCTAGGAAAGACAGATTTGAGCTCATGCAGGTCTTGAAAAGTGTCATAAATAGGCAAACGTATTTCTAAACTAGCTTAAGTTGGTACTTAATATATCTAAAGAAGGGATGGTCTGAGAGGCAAAGGAACTCTAAGTTTTATGATTGGTAGTTAACTGGAAATTCTGCACCAATTAAGGAATAGCCATGCCTTACATATTACCAGAAGTCTTGGAAGTGACTAAATACTTTGTTCTTTCTGAACAGCACGCTGTTAATAATCAATCTCTTTTGAAGTGGGACTTATTTACTTCACCCCTAATGAACTGAAGTTATCTCCAAATGACTCGAAGTGTTACATATAGGCTTTAACTATAAGAGATTAAGAAATGTTGGCTAGAAAGATTATGGTGAAAACAGGTTATGTTGAAGGGGATAAGTTCTTTACTTTTGTTGGTATTGCTCTGTGGAATGTATGAATTGTTTGTAGCACACTTTAATGGAAAATTAAAATCCCTAGCCAGCCCGCATCCCCACTGCAATCTATATTTTCCATCAGCTTTGTGTAGTTTAATGATATGGGTAATTTAGAAGGAAGCTTATTTCTATAACAAATTACGCTCCTCTATTCTAAAATATGGCTCTAAAAACTTAGCTGATCCTATTTTATTGTGTACTGAAAATGGATTTAGTTTGTGGATCATTTGTGAAGACACTTAAGGAAACAGCATCAAAACTTACTTGTTTATATTAAGCTCTTGTCATTTATATACCATTTCTCAAGTAGTTGAACTCTGTTTTTAGAAGCGGTCTTTTAGTTTCTGGCCTGGTTTTTAGGTTTTTGTTGATCACTAGACGTGCGCGGCTGGTTGGCTTCCCTGTGTAGTCTCAGATAGATAAAACAAGGTGCCTTATTGTGCTGTATCATGTGGCTATAAAGGAATACCAATAGGTAATTTATAAGGAACAGATATTTATTAGCTCACAGTTCTGGAGGTTGGGAAGTCCAACATCAAGGTGCTGACATTGGGAGAGGGCCTTCTCGATTATGTTACAAGATGACAGAAGGCGTCACAAGGCAGAAGGGCAAAAGAAAGCAAGAGGGCGTGAACCCACTCCTGAGATAAAGGTTTTAGTCCATTCATAAGGGCAGAGCCCTCACGATCTAAACACCTGGTAAAGGTCCCCACTTCCCAATACCGTCCCAATGGCAATTACATTTCAACAGGAGTCTTGGGCATAACAAACATTCAAACTATAGCACAAGGCAAATGAAGCATAATGTTGTCTGAGAACGGTGAAACTATAGATGTCAAGTAGGAAGTGTTGGAGGACCTGTTATATATATATTTTTCTTTCCCGAGAATATAATTAAACTTCACAAAAGTTGAGGATCACTGCCACTACTTTTGGACCCTCAACTCAGAACAGATCTAAATAAGGCAGAAAAGAAGAAAACCTTATTGTAGAATCTTGTTGACATTTCTGTGTTACATTCAGAGTTCTATACGAATCTTTAGAGCCGTGATACATCTGTGGGGAATGACACTTTTTTTTTCTTTTAAAGAAAGAACAGCCATCCATGTAATGTTTCCTTGAAAACCTCCATTCCCCGTTCCCTCTTTTAAAAGAGATTGTATTTTAAACCACTCTCCTCAGTACTGGTGTCCAGATGAGATGAGTAGAATTTTTGGCAATGTCGGGATGAAGTCAGAAGTCCTGAAGATTCTTTGGGGCTTGTTGCCTTTATATTCTTATACATTTTGAAGGAGAGCCTGCAGGAAGGATGTCTTCTTTTTATGTGGAGGCATCTAATGGCAGCATTAGTATGGTGCTTGTGATACTAATGTTGGAGCTACAAATTTAGCTACTTTGTATAGGAAATAGTTGCATTGGAGCAAGTCTGTAGAGTTTATTTTGGGAATCTTGAAGATTTCCTAATGTTGATGAGAACTGAGTCTGACGTTAGAAACCTCCGGGTATAAATTGTGCTGATAATTGGTCTGAGTTGAACCTGGAAAAACTGCTGATGTGTTCACTCTAAGCAGAGTGATTCATCATGTTATCCTGGACAGCTCTGGCAGAGGAAGGAGAAGTGAAGTAGGGAGTGAGAAATTAAGGGCAAGTGGCAATGGTGGCTATGACGTGCATAAGGAACTTTTAGATCTTTTAGGAAAAGGTTGCTGGGTGTCCATATTCTTTTTTTTTTTTTCCCCAGGATATTATGGGGGTACAGATGTTAAGGCTACGTATGTTGCCCTTGCCTCCCCTCCCCCGCCAAGTCCGAGTTTCAAGTGTGTCCATCCCTCGGATGGTGAGCATTGCACTCTTTGTGTGTGCATACACCCGTCCCCTGCTCCTCCCTCCCCCTCCACCCCTGCCCGACATCCAATAGATGTTATTCTTATATGTGCACTTATGTGTTGATCAGTTAATACCAATTTGATGGTGAGTACATGTGGTGCTTGTTTTTCCATTCTTGGGATACTTCACTTAATAGAATGCGTTCCAGCTCTATCCAGGAGTGTACAAGAGGTGCTAGATCACCGTTGTTTCTTAAAGCTGAATAGTACTCCATGGTATACATATACCACATTTTATTAATCCACTCATGCATTGATGGACACTTGGGTTGTTTCCACATCTTTGCAATTGTGAATTGTGCTGCTACAAACATTCGTATACAGGTGTCTTTCTTATAGTAGAGTATCATTTGTTCTTTTGGGTAGATGCCCAGTAATGGGATTGCTGGGTCGAATGATAGTTCTACTTGTATCTCTTTAAGGTATCTCCATATTGCTTTCCACAGAGGTTGTACTGGTTTACAGTCCCACCAGCAGTGTATGAGTGTTTACCAT
>CAUYSK010092239.1:0-13259 GCA_963575035.1 Avahi laniger | reverse complement strand
TTGGGGGTTCGCGATGCCCCCGATATAACTAGGTCCCCGGGCAGTGTGCATTGCAAGAGATGGGAGAGACAAAGGCACAGACACAAAAAGTAAGGTGAAAGGGTGCAGAGAGGTCAGGGGACCACCAGCATTCCCATGAGCCAGGTGGTACTGACTGAAGTCTAGCATCGTTTTTATTCTCTTTCTCATATTATAGATTACAATGATTTCATGTGAAAAGCTCGTGGGTTAGCAGTAGGGCATATAATCTAAATGGGAACAAAGAGATCACATACTTCTTTCTACTTTATCTAGTTCCTCATTTACTGAGACATGAACTCAGGAGAGAGAGCTAGGAACATTGCCTCAGGCTTAGAGTATCAAACTGCTCTTATCTACTGGGCTGACATCCTTTGATCATTCTCTCCGCCTTCTGATTACAAGTCTGGTTCATTTGTAGACATCCAGGCTATAGCCCTCAGGCTTCAAGGCAGGGTCTGTTTGCAGATGTCCCTGATCGGTGGAATGTCCCCTTCAAGGTCAAGCAGCTTTTGCTCAGTGAACTGACATGTCTACAGGTTGCTCTTTGGCAAGGCCCTGTCCCATGCCTGGGGTTCTCATGTCTCGACCCTAACCCTTAACACAAAGAGTGTTTGGACGACGCCTACTGACTTTTTAATGCCTCAGCTCAGAAATGAAATATGTCAGTTCTGCTCACACCTCATTTTCCGAAAGGGGACCCCACCCAACTCCAGGGGCTGGGAAGCAGGCCTGGCAGGAGGGAGACCAACACAGCTGAGTGCCATCAGCCTCTATTCCAGCTCTCTGAGAACATTTGGGGAACGAACAAAATTTTACAAATAAGAAATACAGGAGACATTGATATTCAAAAAGGATATACACTGAAATTTTGATATTCATGAATATCACTGGGAAATATAATTTCCCTCAGTGAACTTTTTCCTAAAGCCTATGCACAGCCTTTTCCTTCTCATTTTCTTCAAGTTGGTCACCAGCAGTAGTAGTCACGTGTGAATTTCTTGAGATTCAAGTTGCCTTCTATGGGTCAAGAAGAGAATACACTTTTAAAAAATCTTCTCCGGGGTTACTGAGTCCTTGTCAACCAGCAGACCCAGCAAGGCCCCGGGCGGCTACCACCGGATCATTCCTCCCGCTCACCCGCTCATCTGTAGTTTAGCCTGTGTGATTCAAATTCTTGGCTCGGAAAGATTACAAATTGCTACATGGCATAACTCTTCAAGGTTATTCTCAAATAATCAAAACCACGCATATTAAATCCTTGAAAGATGTACTGTAGAGCTATAATTTGGGGGGAGTCTTCTTTCAGTTATGCATAGTTCTTGAGTTCAATACAGCAAATATGGCCTTTGGCCCTTCATGGATTATGTGAAAACAATGAGAAAAGGAAAAATGTAGAACTAACTTTGTACTTCAGTTGTTTATGTGATCTCTTATTACCCCTGAAATAACCAAAGAATTAAATCAACAAAAGATGCTTTCGAGGGCCGGAGATGCTGCGGCAGTCTCACCCTGCACACTTGCTGAGGTTTCCGGGGCTCCGTTTGTAGCGGAAAACTCAGAGGAGTGAGTGGGCAGATCAATAGCACATATCAAACAGAATTTCTGCTGCTCACCCCTTATGCACTGGGGCAGTGAAGGGACGAGACACATTTGCCGGTGTCCGAGGTCTAAGTGCAGGGCTGTGTTCTCAAGTGAGGAGCTTGAAAGGGTTGGAAAATACGGCACATCGAAGTAGTGGGATCTAATTCATGGCATCTTCGTTTTGTTCCCAATTTCCCTTCCAAAAGCCATCAGAGGTAACATTTCATACTCGACTGGTTCTAAAAACACAAAACAAAGCCATAGTGTCTTTTTTTGGTATTTTTTTTTTCTGCTGCCATTCATTGTGACACTTTATTTGAATCAGAAAACGCTTTCAACAAAAACAACAGCAGAAGGCTTAGTTAGAAGTTGATGATGACACTCTATGGAAAACATTCAAAGTGACTCTCTTTAGGGCAATTTAGAAATGGAGAAAGGTATGAGATAAGCAGAAATAATTTTTTCCCTATTGCAGAGTTCATTTGCATGGAAACTACCTTACTAATTGGTTTAACTTGGCACATCTAATATGCACTTTGTGTCTCATCTTCATCTTCAAAGTATTCCATGAACAATGGGGCTGATTCTTCCCCCAAGTTCCCTCTAAGTTTCTTGGGCTGTGAGCAGCGAAGTCCCCTGCATGGGGTGCAGCGTGTGTCTTGGGGAGAGGCTGTGCTGACAGCCCAGTCCCCTGATCTGAGCCAGCACCGAGCGGATGTGCCCCACCTCAGGCTCTCGCCTGGGAGCAAGGTCACCCAGGGAGGTACAGTCCCCTGAGAAGAACAAAGAAATAGAAAGATCCCTGAACATGAGAAATTTGAACATGAAATTTCTGCAAGATAGGAGGATGGCGGCAGCTACAAAAGCTGAGATTGGGAGAGCATTTCAGGGTGAGTTTAAAGCAAAGGAGATGAGGTTGTCCTGGAAGCTGCTTTGAGCTCCTAGTAGATCCCAAACATCAGACCCCTGCGTACATCTCTGGTAGGACTTTGGAAAATGTACCTGGCATTCTGCCCCGCAGTGAGTCAGGGTCCTGTTTTAAAATTCAGATAAAAGAGTGATTTAAATATATGTTATACATGAAATATTATTCAGCCTTAAAAGGGAAAGACATTCTGACATGCTACAGCATATATGAGCCTTAAGGACATTGCGCTAAGTGAAATAAGCCAGACACAAAAAAACAAGTACTGTATAATTCTGTAACCAGGTCTGTGAACAAATTATAATGACCTCTCTATGTTTTTTATAATCTTCTCCCTCTCATGTTTCAGATTCTCTGGCCAGTAAAGGATAATGACTAGAACCCCCAAACTTTTAACAAATACTTGACCTTTCTGAGCTGTTTCCCAGGGATGGTGAAATTTCTGCAAGACAAGGAGCTGAGATTCTGAAGGACCCGGACAGACTTCTGATGCCAAGAGTGCCCCCGTCACCCGCCCCAATGTAACAGGTAGCCCCTTGTTAATTACAACACTGCTTGGCCCGAAGCAGGTAGCCCCTCCTTAAAAAGCCCATAATCTCCATGAATCAGGGGGACAGATTTGAGGCTAATTCTGATCCCCGTTCTGCCCACAGACATCTTTCGGATTAAGAATTCCTTTCTTCCCAGGCAATCCTTGTTGTCTCAATAATTGGCTCTTTGTGTGGTGAGTAACTGGACCTAGGCTGGAATCCCCCTGCAGTTTCAATAGCGATTCCACTTATAAGAGGGACGTACTTAGAGCAGTCAATTCATAGAGACGGGAAGTGGCAAGGTGGCTGCTGAGGGTTGGGGGATGGAGGAGTGGGGGGTTTGATGGGTACAGAGTTTCAGTTTTGCAGGTTGAAAAGAGTCCTGGAGATGATGGTGATGACTACACAACAACGTGAATGTGCGTAATCTGACTGAACTGCACATTAACAAAGTGTTAAAATGATAAGTTTCATGTTATGTATATTTTACTACAATTAAGACCTATCTCTTAGTACCTAGCTAAGGTCGGCCACTCTGGAAGATGAAAGCCCTGCTCAGCAGGAGGAGGCGGTGGAGCGGGAGGGGCCTGCAGGGAGAGGGCAGGGAGGGGAGAGGAGCGGTCCCACCGGGTGTCACGGGGCAGTCCCAGGGCACCGGGCGGCTCTGGCGGGGAGAAGAGTCAGTGACACTGGGATCTGCTCCGACATTTCACTTAGAAACTGTCCTGCGCCTCTCTTCATAGCTGGGTTCCGGCTTCTCTCCTGAGAAAGGAGAAATTTCTTTATCTTCCGGGTTTTGCATTTTCTGTTTTTCCTGATAAATGCATTTAGGGATAAGTATTTCTCTACAGCCTTGGCCACACCAGGACTTTGACCTGGAGGGCTCTCCGTGTTGCCACTTCCAAGTAGTTTCTAAATTCAAGTTTGTTGTTTCAGTGTTGTGTTTAAATTCCCCGGCAAGCAGTCTGTGAAGGCACGTGGCTGATCCCCACGGCACCAGGGCTCCAGGGGCTGCGGGGCGGGGCGGGAGCGAGGTGGCCGGGCCACCGCCCCAGCTCCCACAGCCTGTCAGCCTTCCTGCGGTGGGGTCGGTCTCCGCTGCCCAGGGCGCGCTCGTGACCGACTGCCAGTGCAGAGGGGAGCGGGTGCCAAGCGGCGGGGACGCCTCCCCTCTGGAGGGTGGTCGTGGGTCCTCCGAGGTGCCACAGCGCCGCCCCTGCGGTCTCAGGAGCCTTCCTTTTTCCTAGCGCTCCTAACCCGTCAGTGACACCACTTTTTATTTTTCAGACCTGTCACAAATGCCCCCCGCCTGTGCATCTTCCCTGTCAATCTTAACGAGGGGCGGAGGCGGGTGGCCTGGGCTGTCAGTGGCCGCGCTCACACGGACCGTCTTCCCTCACCCCGCAGAGCTCGTTTGCTCTCCTCTGGGCTCATGTCTGTTAAACAGCTGACTTTTCCTTGCAAAGATAAAACTGGTTGTGGGGTGATTATTCAGGGGTCTGGGCAGTTTTTCCCGGGGAGGTCCGGGTCTCTTCTCCAGAGGAGGTGGCAGCCTCCCCTGCAGGGCCGGCCCCCGCCCATCTCTTACCCGGGATTTGCCAAGACTCGACACCAAGCCCCCTGCACACGCCCTGCCCTGGTGACTCTTAGTGACTAATGTCTCCCAAATTCGTATAACAACAGCTCAGACACCTTTTCTCAGCTCTCGGCCCAAATACACCACGCGACATTAAACTCGCTAACTCTTCTCCACACCTTCGTTTCTGTTTCTGTGAAAATCACCACCTGCACTCCCAACCGCGGATTCCCCAACACTCTGTCCATCGCTTCCTGACTGTAAAGTGACCTTTCTCCCTGGTCCTTACCCGTTGTCCTCTCCCAGGGTTGGCCCCACCGTCCTCTGCGGCCTGGGTCGCTGCGACAGCCCCTCCCCCCCACCTATGTAGTCTCCACAAGGTCACAGAGTCGTGCTTTTACAGCGATTCCCTTACAACATTGAAAATAATCACGCAAGAAATAGCGCTTTTGAACACAAGAAGTACATAAAGATAAAAAAATAATAAGCTCCTCCTTCTTTTCACTAATGTTATCGGTTTGCTGCGTATCTTTCCACACCTTTTTTTACACCCATTTAAATATTTTCACACATACATATACATATATGTCCAAATTTTCCCTAGCTTTAACAAAATGAGATCGCGCTGCAGACAGCGCTCTGCGGTTGCCCTCCTCAGCGCTGACCCATGGTTCTAAGAGTGCAAACCGTGTCTCTGTCCTGGCTAGGAGCATTTACTCCTCTGTGGCTCCGGCTTCTGGCTGTTTCTTCAGCTTAATGTCCGTCTCTCTCAGACGCTGGCAGCGCTGTCCACTCTCTGCTCCTTGACCGCCACCCTCGCTCCTGCCTCCGCTCAGTTTCCCTTGCACAGAGCGCCTGTGTGTCTGGCTCCCTCCCACTTACTTTGGGGACTCAGCAGAGATGTCACTTCCTCCCTCCCCAAAGGCAGTTTGGTTGCCCTCCCCCTCCCAAAACTCCTGTGGGCATCGTAGGGCCTGGGACACTGGGCAACAGTCCAGTTGTCTGTGTCCCCACCGTGAGGGCGCAGGTCATGTCTGCTTGGGGGCTAAGTGCGACATGGTACTTAGGAGAGGTACACAGTGGTGCTCAGTAAATGCTGGAGTAGATGGATTAATGAATAACAAACATCATCAGTTACAGGGGCCAAATACCCAGGAGTTATCCCTGTATCTTTCTCCCCCACCTCGTCCTATGACTGCTCAACTTGTCGGTAACGTGAGTGAGCTCCGCTTCCAAAATGCAGCCCTAATCAGCTCACTTCTCCCCGTCCTCACGGCTCCCACCTGCTCCGAGTACCGGGTCCCTTCCTCAGATCCCTGAGGTGTTCTCCTAACTGATCTCTATGTTTCCACTCTTGTTTTAACAGAATCGATTCTATTCTTCACATAGCAGCCAGGGGATCTTTAACATTTGTTAACTGATTACAGTTTCTGCCTCAGATCCTTCCGTGGCTTCCCACTGTCCTTGGAATAAAGCCCTGGCCCCTTACCCTAACCTGTCCCACCTTGCCTGCATTTCCAACTTCCTTTTAAAATAATCAGCTTTCCTTATTTTTTTTATATCCCAGTCACACTACTCATTTTATTGTCCATGTGGAGACTACATAGGTGGGGAGGGGCCGTCGCAGTGACCCAGGCCGCAGAGGACGGTGGGCCAACCCTGGTTAAGGACCAGGGAGAAAGGTCACTTTACAGTCAGGAAGCGATGGGCAGAGTGTTGGGGAATCCGCAGGTGGTGATTTTCACAGAAATAGAAACGAAGGTGTGGAGAAGAGATAGCGAGTTTAATGTCGAGTGGTGTATTTGGGCCGAGAGCTGAGAAAAGGTGTCTGAGCTGTTGTTATACGAATTTGGGAGACATTAGTCACTGAGAGTCACCAGGGCAGGGAGCGTGGAGCAGAAATAGAAGACAGTTTGGTGTTAAGCCTTGGCAAATCCCCAGTAAGCTAAGCCTGTTCCTGCCCCAGGGCCTTTTTATCTGCTGTTTCCCCAGGTCTTCCCATGGCTGCTTCTTGTCACTTGGAGGGGAGCTCAAATGTCTCTCCTCAAAGAATCCTGAATTTCTGACGGTTTTCATTAATGTGGTCCTACTTCCCCTGCTGTGCTCTATTCCTCATGGCATTCTCTGTAATTTTATTTATTTTTTTGCTTTTTTGTTTTCCATCTCCCCCCACACTGGAATTGGAGCTCCCCAAGGGCAAGGGGCTTGTTTGTATCATTCACTGTTGGGTACTCATTGCCCGGAGGAGACCTGACTCATAGGAGGAGCTCAATGAAGAGCTGTCTGGTGAATGGATGGACCTAATTGTGACAGTATGAAACAGTGGGAAACCCATGTAATTTAAAGACATTCTAAATTATATCACTGTCTCTGGTGTTTACTGAACATTTCTTAAATTCTTGACTCTTATGCAAAATGGCAATAACAATATGACTTGCCTTTCTTACCTTACTGGGTTCCAATGAGGTTTAGGTTGTGCAGTGGTGTGAAAATGCCCTACTAAGTGAAGTAGCACTGTATAGCTTCAGCCCTGGAGCAGGTGAGTAACTTTTAATGACCTGAACCACAGTCTCTTTGACATGAATTGGAGCACATCTTCTTGGCCTGTAGCTTCCATTGCACCCACAGAGCCCATTCAAAATCCCCGGGAGCATCAGCTCTTCTCTCAAGAGTGATATTAAGAGAGTGGAGTGGACAAGTTCTCCAAGGGACACAGCAAGAGAGGATGAAATATAAAAATACTATGCTAATCTCTCAACGTCAAGTACATGAGAACAATTTCCATAGAGGAAGAATAGCGTCTTTGGGGAGCTCCTTCTCAGGAAGGCACCAGTTTGAAACACTGAGTTCCCCCTAAGGCTCAAGTATGTTCCCCCAGCCTGGATGTGGTGCATCTGACACTGGGTGAAATGCCTGTAACACAGGCAGAACTGTGTGAGCGCCACCAGCTGAGGGCTCTGGATCTGAACTAATGAAAGATGCAAGACACCCTCATTATTTATTCATCATTTTTTTTAGTGGCGTCAGACTGACTGAAACTGGTTATAGTTCCTTCTATTTATATTTTGCAAACCACCAACCATTCTTAACCAGTAAGCCCAGCAAACATTTGTGGCTATTTGGGTCTTGGGTTCCTTCTAGAAAATAAGTACAGTGAGATGCTGCAGAAAATGGAAAAGTAAGAAAATAACCCAGCTCTGTTGGATGGAGGAGGTTATTCATATAAAATAATAAACAGATGCCTGACTTCATTCTAACTTCCAAGCAACCCTTTAAAATCTTTAGAAACTTTTGAAGGGACTTTGACTTTTATCTCCCCTGTACCCTTGACAGTGTCTTGAACATGCTGGATGTTTATCAGTATTTTAATAAATGCATAAAAATACATGGATCCTGCATTCACCCTACTTCCTTTGCCATCATTGGATAAAGGTAGAGACAATCTGTGCTTGGGTGTAGCTTCTGAGGAATCCAATTGTTTTCTATTCAACTTATATTTTCTTTAGCATAAAATTTTCATTGAGAACAGGCCATATTCTCTTAGAGCTTTTCAATTTGCATATCTTGGCAAACACTATTCTAATGTGCATTTGAAAAATATGAAAAGATGTTTCAGAACTTACTTTTATGGTTTAATATTCATCTGTTATCTCTGTGCCTAGCTATTATTTAGATTTTAGAAAAGAATATTTGCTGTTTTCTTATTATTAAACTCATGCAAATTCAATAAATATAGTTTGGGAAATAATTTAGTATATTTTCTTTAAGTTTTTATATACTTTTACATTGAAAAAATGGAATTATACTTTATTTTTGTTTGGAACACTTTTTCTTCACTTCACACATCCTTGTGAACATTTCTTTTTGGATTCACATTCCTCAAGATTCAATCTAGAATGTCTGTGTGGTATTGCTTTGTCTGTATGTATCATAATTATTTAATCATGTTTCAAATTTACTACATTTAGATAATTTCTAATTCCTTGTAGTTATTACATTCAGAGCATGAATATCTTCATATATACATTTTAGTACCAACTTCTCACAATTTACTTAGAATAAATTTCTAGAACAGAAGATAATAGAGTGAAAGTACAAAAAATTTTTAAGGCTCTTCTTATACACTTCCATATTTTTCTTTGTGAAAAAATAATTCCTTTGGAGTTATGCTTAGAAATGCCTACTATGAGAAATAATTATAAAATATTCACCTGTTTTCTTCTAGTTATTTATGATGTACTTTAACATTTATTTTTTTATGTATGGCATGATATGGAGATTGATTATTCTTCCAATTATTCAGTTTTTTTTGTGGAAAGGATTATTGAATAATTTGGTCATTATAAATTATTTTTATGTGCTATCTTCATCTAACAATAATTTCAAGCACATCTAACAATAATTTCTTGGCTTCATATTCTGTTCTACATACAGTCCGTTATTGCTCCAGTCCCACATTGCTGTAATTATGCCAGTGTTAGTACTTCAAGGAATCAGACTGGTTAGTCAGCACTGCCCAATGCCCTGCACTGAGCTAAGGATTGATACATAAGAATAAACCAAAAGACATAGTCCCTGACCCCATGGGTCTTCTGGCTGAGTAGGGGAGACAGACATTAACCAAGGAAGCAGCAATAACTATATAATCACAAACAGTGATAGCCATAATGAACCAAAAGCACAGGATTCTATGGTTAAGAATACCATTGAAGGGCTTTAATCAGGAGAGCTCCATGATAAGATTTCTTTTCTTTCCTTTTCTGTTTTTGTTTGTCTATTTAAAATAACACGGCTACTGAGTGAAGACAAATTTGGAAGTGGCCGAGAGTAAAGGGTAAAAGACCAATCTGCGGAGAACTTATGATAATACGACATAAGTTGGTTGCTAATAGACAAGGAAACAGATTGATAAATTCATGAACTCTTTAGAGGGTAGAACCGGCAAGGTTGGTGACTAGCTAAATGTAGAGGTGAAGAGAAGAAAGGTGTCAAGAATGACTTGAAGCTTTCTGGTCTGAGAGAGAAGGATATTATGGTGCTATGTGCGGAGAAAAAGTAGACAAGAGACGGAACCGGATTGGGGGTAGGGTGGAACAGGAGTTCTGTTTTAGACAGGAGCACACTGAGATGGCTGTGAAACATAGTGAGTGCTGTGGTCGATGGTGCTCGTCCAGGTTAGAGGAGAACTGTGGGCTGGGAGACACTGGTGTGTGGGTGAAGCTGAGCGGAACAGTGATGGGATCTCACAGAATGGCTAGGAAAAGAAGGCAACACAGGACCGAGCCCTGAACAAATAACTTTAGATATTAGAATAAAGAACTTCAGAGTAGAATGGAAAAATGGGACCACGAAGTGGAAAGAAACTAGCAGAGCGAGGGGTGGCCAGACCAAGGGGAGCGGTGTTGCGTGGAAGTGGGTGTTGAGCAGAATGTTGCTGAGACCTTTGCTAAGAGGAAGGTGAAGAAGAATCCATTGGCACAAACATGTACTTGGCAGCACAAACAATAGCAACTTGGGGGCCACGTTGGAGGTGGAAATCAGATTGGGGTAAAAGGCAAGTCCGATTTTGAGAAAAGATAAAATCCTCTGGCCGGGCACGGTGGCTCACGCCTGTAATCCTAGCACTCTGCGAGGCTGAGGTGGGAGGATCGTTTGAGCTCAGGAGTTCGAAACCAGCCTGAGGAAGAGTGAGACCCCAGCTCTCCTAAAAATAGAAAGAAATTATCTGGACAACTAAAAAAATATATATATAGAAAAAATTAGCCGGGCGTGGTGGTGCATGCCTGAGTCCCAGCTACTTGGGAGGCTGAGGCAGAAGGATCGCTTGAGCCCAGGAGTTTGAGGTTGCTGTGAGCTAGGCTGACGCCACGGCACTCTAGCCAGGGCAACAGAGTGAGACTCTGTCTCAAAGAAAAAAAAAATCCTCTTCTCTTTTGAAGAATTTCAGCCATGGGGAGAAGGAGCAAGATGGTATGTCAGGGAAGCAGCGGAGAAGGTTAGGTACATTAAAGAGTGCCTCTGAACTGACGGTAATAATCCAAGAGAGAGAAAATGAGAGAAAGTGAGAGGGAGGAAATCCTTGGGAGGTAGGTGTACATGGGAGCCAGAACACGGTGGCTGTCGTCAGTGGGGTTAACCCGTCCACCGTCACAGGAACTGTGAACGGAACGGGAGCAGACGTGGGAAGCCCCTTCTGTTGGCTTCCTCTTTCTCTCTTCTGAAATGAAGCAGGAGGGAAGTCCGGGAGTGGGCTGGGGTGGGCGCGGAGGGTGCTGACCTGAGGACTGAGGACAGGACAGCCCCTGCGGACAGTGGCAGGGAGCGGTGCTGAGAGAAACAGCAGGAGGGTCCCGTGTCAATTACGCGGCTGCACGAAGCCTGCTGCTTGACGCTTTCGTCACATCTCACCTTGCTGCTCTCGTCCCTTTTGTTCTTCACAGGAGCTCCGGAATAATTTTGTCAAGTTCCAGAAATAATATTTGGGGGGGGGAAGAAATGGAGTTTGCATTAAATTAATGAATTATTTTGAGGAGATTTGGTGTCTCTACAATACTGACCCCTTTACACCAGTAATATCACTTGTATGTATTTTTTCAAGTCTTTTTTGTTATCCCTTGAGAAAATTTTATAAAGAACTTGTTTTCATAGAGATTCTGCACTTTTCTGAATAAGGATTCATGACTCCTGTATCTTTGTTATGAATGAATTGTTCAATTTAACGTTTTTTGCCTTCAGTTCTGCTTTGTGTGATGTTAGCGTCTTTCAGTTTGCATTTGCCTGATGTATCTGTGCTCATTCTTGGTCTTTAATTGTTTCTGTGTTGCTTTGATAAGTTCTGAATGCTGCACTCTGTATGCAATCGGATTGTGTTTCTTTTGACAAATGAAAGGAGGTTAGCCCATGCCTATTTATTGTACCAACCCCCCGTTTGCTTTTATTCTTTCTTATTTTCTTCCTTGCTCTCTGCTGTGTTTTTATACATTGCTAAATTGTCTGTCATATAATATCCTGTTTATGTTTCTACTAGAGGACACTTTAAGCTTAAAAAAAATTTTAAACTTATATTTCTTTAATGATCTGCATCATGGATGACAGTATTTATCTCATTCTATGAAAGATGGACTTTCTGAATGTTTTCACTTCACCTTATCTTGCCTGCAAATCTTGATTTTTGTAGTTATATTCTGTAATTTGAACACAGATGATTATTACTTTATCATTGTGTATTCTTATGTAAGCCTTATGCTTTCATTTGTAAAATTGTTTCATATTTATAGTGTAGTTTTAATTTTATATTTTATTGGTTTCAATGTTCTCTCCAAATTCCTGTAATACTACAGTATTCCCATTCTTGAATATTTTGATACATCATTTGATTACTGATTTATGTCTTGGTGTTTTTTAAAAGTAATGATGCATAGGTGATATTTTTCTGCGTTCTACAGTATCTTATATTATTTTCTAATTAATTGCTTTTATAAATAATCAGGTAAGTATTCTTGGGTCACAAGATCTTCACCTTGTAAATCTGAGAATGTTACCCTCATTTTGTTCTAGTGTTTAATATTATAGAGAAGAAATCTTAGATCACACATTAAAAAATTATTTTATGATAATCTCTTTTAGTTTTTTTCAAGATTTATAGTCTTTTATTTTTGAAACATAATAATTTCATAATGAGAAGCTTTGTTTAAAATTAATTTTGCCTGGAACTTGACAAAACATTTGAATCTGAAGACTTTGAACTTTCCTTGATTTTAGAAAATTACCTTGCATTACATTTGTTCCAGTATCTTGTTCAGAATATAAACTGTTGAATAAACTGGATATCCACTCTGTTTTTTTGTCACTGATTTCTTTGTTTTGTCTCATTTCCCATCCTACTTTGAGAAACTTCTTGAGGTTTTCTCTCCAAATCAATAATTTCTCTTATATTAGTGTTAATTCTATTCTTTATTGCTTTTAATACATATTTTAATTATGGTACCACATTTTAATTTTTTTCTTGTCTTTCCTTATTTTGTCCTTTTTTCCTTTATTTTTTCTTCAAAGTCTGTTATTGTATTATGTCATTTTTTGTACTAGTATTCATATCATGGTTTGGGTTTTTTTGGGGGAAATTTATTTAGAACACAAATCAACTGATTTCTAAAATGTACTCATTTCCTGCAGTAAACATTGTTTTAAAGTTTAGTGTTTCTTGTAACATTGAAAGATCTAAACTTCTCCTATATAGCTGAATAATTTTTTAAAATTTCAAGATTAAGGGGGTATAAGTGTTTTTTTGTTATATGGGCGAATTGTATAATGCTGAAGTCAGGGCTTTTAGTGTACCCATCACCAAAATAGTGTACACTGTACCCAATAGGTATATTTTTACCCTACATTCTCCTCTCAATTAGCAGAGTCTATTTACTCTGCTGATTATTTCCTTTGCTGTGCAGAAACTTTTAAATTTAATTACATCTTATTTATTTATTTATTGTTGTTGTATTTGTCTTTGGTGTCTTTGTCTTAGTTCTTTGCCTAGTTCAATGTATAGAAGAGTTTTTCCCACATTTTATTCTAGAATTTCTATGGTTTCAGGGCTTATACTTAAGTCTTTAATCCATATTGAGTTAATTTT
>CAUYSK010092229.1:0-46109 GCA_963575035.1 Avahi laniger | reverse complement strand
CCCATTCTACTAAGTGAAGTATCACAAGAATGGAAAAACAAGTGCCACATGTACTCACCATCAAATTGGTATTAACTGATCAACACTTATATGCACATATGGTAGTAACATTCATCGGCTGTCGGGCAGGTGGTAGGGGGAGGAGGGGATGGGTATATTGACACCTAAGGGATGCAATGTGCACCGTCTGGGGGATGGAAATGCTTCAAGTTCTGACTCGGGTGGGGCAAAGGCAATACACGTAACCTAAACATTTGTACCCCCGTAATATGCTAAAATTAAAAAAAAATAATAAAAAAATAAAAAATAAAAAATTATGTTCCTTCCAGTATTATATGAATTTATTTTCCTGCATTTAAGCTTTTCTCTGCAGCTATACTATAGGCATGATTAGAATAGGGCATTCAAAGATCACTTCCTTCCTTATCTCTGGTAGTGAATACCACAGTCTAGACTGGATATTAGGCACCTGATATACATTGACTATTGATATTTAAGTAAGCCCTTCAGAAAGCAATAGCTTTCTGAAGGTCTTAAATATCATATTTAAGTAAGATATTATTTATTAAATCATACCTTTGATTAAAACACATTTGAGGAAAAAATAAAATATCTATTAAATTAACACAATATTTTTCCTAACCAAAAATAGTATTTATGCAAATGATTAAATTCAAGTTTATTTTTAAATACCACATATAAAGATTTAACTCTAGTTCTCATTGTTTAACAATCAGAATGTAAATTTTCTTGTGAATCACTTTTGACCACTAGCAGTTATAAACTATCATAATGATCACTGCTTTTTACAAACACATGTTCATGATGGTGATAACTTAAACAGCTTTTAATTTTATCTTATAATTTTTGAGGAATTTAAAAAGGCGCTAGAAATTATCCCACATGTCCTATTTTATTGTCTCCATTAACTAAATGAAATATCACTGGACATCAAAACTTCTCTGATCTCTTCTGAGGTTTGGAAATTTACATTGCCTTTAATTGCATTGCCTGGTCTGTAAAAAACAAAAATCTGTGTATGCAGTAACTTTTTACATTGACACTAAAACATAATGTCATTTTTATGAATAAATTTAAGAGATAATTAGTGATCCAAATATAAATTAAGATTCAAATTTTTGAGGCATTACCTTTTGCAAATAAATTTACTGGCATGATAAGTCACTAGACTGGAATATAGGAAATGGAAAATCATCATTTATATATTTTTCCATATCTTTGACAAACTCATACTTGAATATAAATTTTCGAAGGATAGGGATTTTGCTTCTCTACCATTTTACCCACAGCTCCTAAAACAATGGCCAATATCTATGGTTGTAAAGGCTGTATACTACACAAGAGTGAAGAAAAGGATTCAAAGGGTTGAAATCTAGTCCATGTCTGCCCCCAAGTCAAGCTCCAGAGGAAGAGACTGTGCCTACCCAAAGGAGTTACTTCTCATAATTTTCCAAAACAAAAGAAAAAAATAAGTAGAATTACCTATGATTCTGTTACAGTAATAACTGGCATCTAGTAGGAGCTTAGTAAACATTTATGATTGCTATATGAAGAAATTGATTTTATGAATTGCTCAGCTCACTCATGTGCAACAAATGACAACTACATTACAAATAATCCTATGCATGGTGGCTGATAAGTTCATTTGGCATTAATTACCTTAATTTCATGTACTTTTATATTGAAAAATACAAACATGTACAAAATAGTATCTTAGGATTGAAGAAACAGTGATTCTGTCTTGTATAGAAATTTTTTATATAATCTTTCAACTTCATTTATTCCCCCTGCTTATTTGATGTCAAAGGCAAAAGCAAAACATTTATGAAGTGATTTTTAATGGGCCAGGACCTGATGGTGTGGAGGAAAGACAGCCACAAAGACTACTTAGGTATATTATGAAGATAGAAAAGACATGCTGAGAGCATCTAGGAGTAAGAAATTAGATGTAAGCTGGTCTTAACCACCTCTCTCTCTTTTGTATGGACCACCTCAGTTGTTCTCTATGCATTTATTGCATTTGACTCTTTGCACTTGGACATCCTCTGCTTTTTTCTTCTTGCTCCTACTCAGCAATTTTGTCTTGCTTTGGCTTTGGCTTTCTGTGATGAAAATATTAGCTCCATTTGAAAATGGATTTTTGGCTCATTTGCCAATCACAATCTTTATATCGCTCAGTTAATCTTGAGAAAGGATCTGTTGGGCTCTGGCTCACCTTCTTGTGAATGTTTCATGTTTTCTAAACCAAGTCTTAGGAAATAGTGATGCTCTCTTAGAGGAATTTATTTTGGGATATGTGGATAGAATTGAGGTTTGTGAACCTGGATTTGGAAAAAAATAGATGTTTATTTTCATTCACCTAAGACTGAAATTAAGCATTTTCTCAATTTTAAATGTAACAAACCCCAGTAATAGCAGTATCTGTACCTTTGTCACGAATAGAAATGACAGATAATTTTATATCATGTTCAAATCATTAGATATACTTAAAAATGCCAGTTATGCTCATCACTACTTTGAAATTATCTTAAAGACCCTATGCTAGATCTCGTTAGTTAACACATTAATAAAGAAAATATGTATTACCACAGCATAATTAAAAGATATTTTGCATATTGTATTTTGATATAATTGGTTTCATTAAAAATCATATTTTATACTTTTAAAACCATTATTATGAGGAGTCCTTAAGCTTCACCAGATGCCAAAGAGGTCCATGACACAAAAAGGCTGAAAATTCCTGCTCTAGAAATACAATAGCACCATACTTGCTGAATTTTCTAAAAGCACTTCCTTATTTGCAGATGGGTTTTCAAATGTCTACCTTTATCCATGTACAAATTAAATAAATATGAATATATTTTTTTGGACAATGTGTATATTTATTAAACATTTATAATCATGAATAAGAAATGCATCATGTTAAGTGTAAATATATCTTCATATATACCGAATAATGAAACTGCAATATGTATGGTATGATTTTTCATGATTCATGAATACATGGTTATAGATTTAAACTTTTGCCAAATTTTACCATAGTAACCATACATGCAGACATCCGTAAACATTAATTTTCAAGGTCACAGTACATTACTTGAAGGTCAATGCTATCTTTTTCACAGGCTACTCAGAAAGAGATTGAGAAACAGAAGGTTCACCTGAAGAGTGTCACAGAGATAGGGGAGGCCTTAAAAACGGTTCTGGGCAAGAAGGAGACCTTGGTGGAAGATAAACTCAGTCTTCTGAATAGTAACTGGATAGCTGTCACTTCCCGAGCAGAAGAGTGGTTAAACCTTTTGTTGGTAAGACTGGAGGCTACAAACTTTTCTACCCCTCTCTGTAATAAGAAAAAAAAATGCATAAGCATTCCATTAATATTAACAGTGTTTGAAAATTCTTCAACTATACATATATACTGGCTCTTAATTCAATATCTATAACCATATTTTCATATATTTTTCTCTAAGTTTCTGCTGTATTTTATGTGAAGTCTCAGTCAAAAGTAATTCGAATGATACTATATTTTTGTATGTTTAAAATTATAGAAAGTTGGCCGAGCGTGGTGGCTCATGCCTGTAATCCTAGCACTCGGGGAGGCCGAGGCGGGCGGATTGCTTGAGCTCAGGAGTTCGAAACCAGCCTGAGCAAGAGCGAGACCCTGTCTCTACTAAAAATAGAAAGAAATTAATCGAACAACTAAAAATACATAGAAAAAATTAGCCGGGCATGGTGGCACATGCCTGTAATCCCAGCTACTCGGGAGGCTGAGGCAGAAGGATCGCTTGAGCCCAGGAATTTGAGGTTGCCGTGAGCTAGGATGATGCCACGGCACTCTAGCCCGGGCAGCACGGTGAGACTCTGTCTCAAAAAAAAAAAAAATTATGGAAAGTAAGGCAAATTCTTTGAAACTATTGTCTAACCAATTATGTCATGGTATGTCTTTGTATAATTAAGGAATACCAGAAACATATGGAAACCTTTGATCAGAATGTGAATCACATCACAAAGTGGATCATTCAGGCTGATACACTTTTGGATGAATGTGAAAAAAAGAAACCTCAGCAAAAAGAAGATGTTCTTAAGGTAGCAAATAAAATATTATGAAAAGTAATTTCAAAATGCACAATTATATCAATCATCTTTGTCCTAGAAGATGCCAAGCACTTCTTAATAAAACAATCCATCCTTCCCTCCCTCTGTCCTTCCTTTCTCCCTGCCTTCCTCCCTCTCTCTCTCCTTTGATTGGGAATTAATGATATTGAAGAGTTTTGTAATCTGGATAGCTGTCCAAATGTACCTCTCTGCTAATTACACCCAATTTAAAACCTGCTCCAGAAATGGATTCCAGGATGTATTTTGGCATAATATTGCAAATTCCTACCAATTTTAGTGATTGTACCACATTCTCATATCTAACAGAAAGAATAGTTGCCCACTGTCATGCATTCATCCTGAGTCAATCCCTGAAATCCAATCATCTGGATATTTTACCTATGCAATATCCAACTGTCAGTAATTAGTCCTAATGCAGGCCTTATGTAAGACTGAATTTGTCATTTTTAACTAAACGTAAAGTAAACACGGCTCCAGGAACTCTCTTTTTGTATTAAAACTAATTATTAGGATGTTCAAAGTCTTCTTTCTCAAAGGCAACTTAACCTTTGCTTTAAAAATTGCTTTCTGTAAAAGCGTATGAGAAGTATAATGTGTAAATATACCTTATTGATACTTCATTGTCTCTATTTGATGACAGCTCCTTTCCCAATTGAATAGAAAGAGTCGAATTTTAACGAGTTTCTTTTAAATTAATGTTCTTTATTTTTTTTGCTGAAATTTTCAATAATTGTGTTTTACTGGTGGATTACAGGATGGGGAATCTGCAGCCTTGGGGCCACGTGTGGCCTTCTGGATCCTTGAGTGTGGCCTTTTGATGGAATTCAAATTTTACAAAACAAATTATTTTATTAAAGGGTATACAGCAGAGAAAGATGCAAATTTTCTTGCCTCCTTTGGTGCTTAAAGAGGAACAATCTTGAAATTAGAAGGCCGCAGGTTCCCTATCCCTTCTTTGCTCCTCATTCTCCCTTGGTCCCTCAGGAATGTCATATTATGGTGAAATTCCTTCAAGGCCTTTGAAATAATAAGAACTAAGTTCATTAACTTATAACCTTTGGGACCCCTTAGGTCAGGCAGAGTATTCCTTAATACCTCTGTATATCACACAGAATCCGTATCTGTTAGAAAATCATTTTTTCCCATGACACTCAACATAACAAAAAGGAACTCAAAAGTACCAAGAAGGAATAGTAAGTGTTTTTCAGCTACTTTCCCTCCTGAGCACATATTTAGGTTGTTCTACAACTATTAAATTCAGTAAAGATAAGATAAAATAATACTAAATATAAAATATCATGACTGCTGCAGACAACATGGAGAAGTAAGGAAAACATCCCTAGTCATGTCTCAGACTAACCAAGCATTTCAAACAGACATGCATCAACCTATTTTATGGAAGTTGGTTTTTTTCCTCCCTTTCTATTTTTTTGCATGTGTTTCCCCTGCCTTCTTCTTCTCTCTCTCTCTCTCTCTCTCCAACCCCTCCCTTCCCCCACCCTCCCCCAGAATCCCCTCCTTCCATTAATTACTAACTTCAAGCCCTGTCTCTTGCTCATGGAATATAGCGTTTAAAGGCCGAACTGAATGACATACGCCCAAAGGTGGATTCTACACGTGACCAAGCAGCAAACTTGATGGCAAACCGTGGAGAACACTGCAGGAAAGTAGTAGAGCCCCAAATCTCAGAGCTCAACCATCGATTTGCAGCCATTTCTCACAGAATTAAGACTGGAAAGGTAGGAAGATCTACTCCAAGGTGGAAACTAGTGCTAAATGATCTCATGCGAAGGTTGTGCAGTGCTCTGAAGGGGGAAAGCAAGCCCCGCGGCAAGGTTTGCAAAAGGAAAATGAAGGCCAAAATGTATTTAAGGAAAATTTACCACTGAATATCATGGGAGATCAATCTCTCTCTCTCTCTCTCTCTTTATTTCTCTCTTTCTCTCTCTAATTTTTTTTTCTGCCACAGCTATGCTAGAACTGCACTCTGCATTCATTTACATATGTACTTTCAGGGGTCACCTACAGCAAAGTAACAAATTGCATGCTGCAGACCAAAAAAAAAAAAAAAAGCACAAAAGGCATCTATCAAAAGAAAGCACTGCTGATATATTTTGCCAAATATAACATTGCTTGTATGTAATGTAGATTAAATATCAGAAATGAGGCCTTGTACATCTCCTGCACGATCTAGGATGTTTGTACCTCTTTCCTGGTTGTGCACGTATGTGTATTTAACTTGCTCTTGCTAGTTGCAGGGACTTACTATGACAAAATCCATTAGGCTATATGAAATGTTCAAGCTATGGAAATAAATAATTGCAAAGCTTATATATCCTAATTTTTGTAATTATATATGTTCATTTGTATTCTATTTAATGAAGAACCAGGGGATATGGAACTTTTGCATGATAGCCTTTATATTTGTGTAACATTTAATGAAGACAAACTCTTACCTAATAGGTAGTTTGCAAAAATATATAAATATGATATGATAGAATTTCAACTCTTTGGGAATATTTGAAATGCAAAAAATTACCCCCAAATTTATTATAATATAATTTGACATTTTTTAATGTGTATGATAATGCTTTCAAATATAAAAATGCATATAAAAGAAATATATGCATATAGGCATATAGATAGTTGCTAGAGATAACCTTAAATAAGAAAAACTATTGAAATATTTGTGAGAAAATATGATACATCAGGTAAGTATTGATTCCTATAAAAATAGGAAAACATGTTCAAAAATATTTTGATAAATATGAACATCCAATAATATCATGGTTTTACAATTGCTGCACTTCGTACGGCATTACAGTGTATCATGATGTTATATCTAATAGTGTATACTTGAAGTCGTTTTCAAGATATATAAAATGTGATATGATGAATTCTAAATAGTTTATACACAGAGAACATAATTACCCTTCACAATTCAACTTCCTAAAGCAAAATGTTGTTAGCTTACCTTAATTCATTGCTACTTATTTGTAATAGTTAACTACTTAGTTCTACTCATATTTATCTCTATGTATACACACACACCCCTATATATGTATATATTTAAGTAAGTCGTTAACACCTAAAACACATCTGACAGGCTCTGAAATTTTATTATCAGGGTATAGTTTTCTTTAAGAATTTACACTGTTAATTACAAAGGCAATTAATTGCTTTTACTTCTGGAGATATCAGTGACTTATGTAATAGTTAAACAAGGAAAGAGGATTTATTTCAATCACCTAAAAAATGCTACTACTTCATTACTAAGTTTTATATTCTTCTCATAATATACATACATGCTTTTTAATAAATCACTAAGATATAGAATATTGAAAACAGGGTATTATTTTGAGATAAATTATGTTACAATATTGTGACCCACAGATGTGTAAAATGGGTAGAATTTATTTTCCACCATAGAAGTGACAGACCTAGGCAATAGAGTTTGTGACCAAGACTACTTGATGACTTTTCATTCTATATTGTACATGAATTTGTGTGTATACTTCAGGAAATCATGCATCAAGTGACCCACTCAATTATGTATTTTATTTATCATACTGAAGCAAGATATAAGACATTACATATCAATATTTTCAATTATATATTAATTGATTGATCACATTGTTATTTTTCAAAGTATTATTTTCTCTAAATTAGTAAAGACAACTGAGTACAATAATGACCCCATTTAGGGACCTGGAGAGAAAATTATGCTCTGTTATCATAATGAAAACAAACACAGATATAAAGCATATCTGACACTTTGTTTATTTATTAATTGAGTCAAGTAATAATATTGAGCTTCCATTATGTTAGACAGTTTGAGAAGATACAAGGATGTAAAGATATTTGCTTCAGAAATATCTGTTTACAAACACAAAATTAAATACTTATTGCAATCATAAAATATGTTTAACACTACTACATCTTCATGGAGATGCTCAATTAATGTTGAAGTAATCCTAGCAGAGAAAACAATGGATTTAGAAGACTGAATTTTACACCTAACTTTATGAGTAGTAGGCAGAACATGTGATTTCTCTGCATATTCACTTCATTATTTGTAATTTAAGACACTTAAACTATATTAGTTTTTAAAAGGAAAATTACCCCCCAAAACAAAGAGTTATTATCTAAAATCGAATGTATAAAATGAAAAAATAATGGAGTTACTAGATGGGGGAGATATCTGCCATTTTATCCTTCTCCCTTCTATGACTGAGTTCAGGAGGTATATGTTATGCCCATAAAACATGGTGCTAAATTACTGGCTTAAAGTAGTCCAAAAGTCCCTACTAATTCTAAAATTTGATCATTCAATAATATTCTTTTGATTAAAATAAGAAATTTAGGATATTTAATCATTTGTGTGTATGTTTGCTTATGGAGTAAGGAAGTTCTGGAAGTGCTGAAAGTCTTAGGGATGGCCTTTGATCTCAAAAGCAAACTCCTTTTAGTAGGGGTTATGAAGAATAATAGTAGGTTGGAATGTGACTCTTCTGTGGTTGAGTCCATGGTTAAGGTTCATGAAGGAGAATAGCCTGGGGAAAATGTATGGTGATAAAACAAACAAAAGTAGGTTGGGACTGAATATGGGTAGATCATAGACTCAGTGTAAGAACTAATTTCAGCATAGCCTTTTAAAGGCCAACAAGAAAGGGCAATTGAGTAGAGCAAAAACCTTATCCTGAAAATTCATTGACAATGCCTAGATTTACTATTTGGTGAAGAATACAAAGTTAGGTACTCCCATGTCTCCAACAAGGACTATCCATAACAAGAAATTTCAAAACTCAGAAAGCAATGAGCACTAGGATCCTCAGTTCTCATTGGCTGAGGAATTGACTGTCAAAATGCGGCAGTCTGGGGTGGTAATTTTATCCATCAATGAGGAGCAGTATGCTGAAAATAGAAAGTTCTTAACTTAAAACCACGAAACTTATCAGAAAACTAGTTGTGTGATCTTAGATACACCCCTTTACCTCTCAGAGCCTCATTTCCAAAATTAGGAAGATAATGCCTATCTTATTTTAACCTCAAGATTATAGTAAGGATCAAATGAAGTAAGGAATCAAAAACATATATTTTAAAAATATATTAATTATTCTATAGATATGAAATGGTAAAAACATTAATATCAATAATTATTTCCATCCTTATATATATTAGACTTGAATGGCCAAATTTTGAGGGTTGATACATAATTGATGGACAAAAGAAATGGAAGAATAGCTAATTTCTTCTTCTGGTCTCTGATGGAATGGACTGAAGCCAGAAGATATGTCTTTGCTATTTATTTGACAAGGACCAGCCTTACTGATAATGGAGTGGATGAATTTAAGAAGTACTAGGGAATTCTGTTTTCCCCAAATACAGACCTTAAAATACATGAAATGCTGCCTCTTCCCATTGCATTAAGGTTATCAAAGAGTATCCAATGGCTTTCAGAAAGCTTAATTTTCTTAATGTATGTGAAATTGATGTGAGCAAATGGCAGTTTTAATGGGGAAGAATCAGAATTACAAAAATGAATCAGAGATAATTTTAGAGCCCTGAGTAAAGTCGATAGAATGAATGAGGAGAGACATCTTTTCTCAACTCTCTCTGCTTTAGGATATCTGAACATGGTGGCATGGCTGGGAGAGAGGAATACTGTCAGGAAAAGAAGGTACCAGGAGACAGAAGCATAGGAAGAAAAATGGGAAGGCAAAAATAAACTGACTATTTACTCCTATTGCTTATGGCAGCTCTATCCCTCTCCATCCTCCCAGAAGCCAAACTGGAGAAAGGGAGTCAGCAATTTGGGAGAGATGGTAGTTGAGGTGGATCTTAATGAACTAATGAAGGAAGAGCTGAGAAAAGGGATCAAACTGGCTGAACTCTTACCAATCATATATTATTTTCAGATCACAATGTTTGGTACTGTAGGGCTCTATTGCTAGGTAAGGTGTAATGGATTCAAGGAGCATACTCTTAATGATGGACAGATATGTTCATGGATACTGGGTTGAGAGTGAGTACACGGTAAGTGAATTTAGTGGCCATTTTAACAACATGGAGAAAGTAACAATTCAGGATAAACCTATGCAGAGGGTGCACAGTGTGTTCAATGTAGAATAAGTTTAGTTTGCTTATGAAATAGAGGGCATGGAACATTAAGCTTAGTTGTGGAAGATAAGACTGAGGAGGATGGTTAAACGCAGTGTGAAGAGGTCATGGACAACCAGACTAATAGTTGATGCTTAATTCAGTAGGCAATGAGGAGTTCTTGATTTTTTTAATGCACTGTTAAAAGACAAGTCCAGTGGGAGTTGTGAGGAGAATTCAACTGCATAATAACATTAAGTAGGAAAATCAGTTAAGATGCTATTGCAATAGTCTAGATGAAAGACAGTGATGACCTCAAACAAAGGGATAGTTATGGCAGTGGAAAAAAAGTGTCAGGCAAGAGTAATGACACTCAATCTTTTGTGTGCACTTGGAGGAATTGTTAAAACACAGATTGCTGGGCCCACATTGAGAGATTCTGACTCAGTAGGTCTGGGATAGGGCCCTGAAATTTATCTTTCTAACATTTTTACAGGTAACATTGATGATAATGGTCTAGAAACCACATATTGAAAACCACTGGTCTAGAGACATTGAGAGCTAGCCTAGAGTTAAATTAATACATATCAGGGCCAAGAACATAATGAATTCAAAAATGACTCAGGATTCAACTGATTGAGTAGGAAAGTCTGCATATGAGCATAAGTAATAAAATATGTGTCAATATTTATCATGCGGTACTATTTAGTTTCAAAAGAATTTTGACCAAACAGCCTTTATCTGCCTATACTCTATTAATATAGGCAATTATTTTACTTTGTTATAAAATTTTATGAAATTTATACATATAATTTGCTTACATTGTATTTTCTTCTAGAGATTTAGAAATAATTCCCTTTTCTAAGGAGCTGAAATGTGAAATCATTGATCCTGAAATTGATATTAACCAAAGAACTATGAACTTATTTTCTCTCTGACTTTAATCCTTCACTAAGGCTTATGTGCTATGGGATATATGTACCATTTGTTCTTTAATTTCCATATGGGCCTTGAAAATTGCTACTAAAATTCATGTGGCAGTTTCTATATTGATATATGTATTACAGCTGTAATATTTATAGAAGCATTTGGGCAATCTGGCACCATGTATTTAAATATTTGTAGTTTGATTGCTGTAATAATTATAAAATGTCAAATTTTTTTTACCTTTAGTCAGTATCAGCATATGTAAAAGTAGTGATTCTTTGGATCAGAGACTTTCACATGTTTATAGGGGGCTGTGAGAAAGCCAGTGAGTTTCCCATATAATGTAGAATATATCAAGGGAAAAAAAGAAACACATGGTTAGGTCTAATGTATCTTAAATTATGGTTTTATATGTGAAAAATATTTCAATGATGGTTTATACAGATATTTTGGCTTTCCTAGACATCAGTGGGAAATAAATGATGCATCTTTAAATGTGATCTAGAATGTCAAATTAAGATTAACTGGATTGGAAACTTTTAATTAAAACCTAACTTTTGGCCTCGGTTGTGGTGGCTCATGCCTGTAATCCTAGCACTCTGAGAGGCCAAGGCAGGCAGACTGGTTGAGTTCAAGAGTTCGAGATCAGCCTGAGCAAGAGCAAGACCCCGTCTCTACTAAAAAAAAAATAGAAAGAAATTATCTGGACAACTAAAAATATATAAAAAAAATTAGCCGGGCATGATGGCACATGCCTGTAGTCCCAGCTACTCGGGAGGCTGAGGCAGGAGGATTGCTTGAGCCCAGGAGTTTGAGGTTGCTGTGAGCTAGGCTAATGCCGTGGCACTCACTCTAGCCCGGGCAACAGAGACTCTGTCTCAAAAACAAAAACAAAAAAAAAAAACCTAACTTTCTCCAGTTAGCTTTATCAATATAAATGCATTGATTTTTTTTCCCTTTGTAGTCTTTTTCTGATCATGGTCTAATTTAACACTTTCTCTGACAAAAAATAGTTTGTTAATTGGTACAATTATTCTTATTATATATTAATATTCATTTTTAGTAAAATATTGTAAAAAGAAATTTTTAAGAATATAGATGAAACCTTAGTTAAAGATTTACACGTATTACATAATTTATAGAGTATTAAATATATAATATTTATAGCCAATATCATCAGATAATAGTAATGGATTAATTCCAAAACTATATAATAATATACCTGCTAATTTTATTTCACTGAATTATAAAGAAAAAAAATGAACCTAACAACTGAATTCCGTGATAACATTTTTTCCACATTTGTAATTGGATATCCCTATAACAAGATTAATTCCATTGGAGCTTTGATAATAAATCCCTTTTGTAATCATTTAAAATATTTTTAATGCAGATATGTAATTGAGTTTAGTGGGCAGTGTCATTTGATAAAACTAACTGGGTCTTATTAGCATGACATTTGAAATGATTAAAGCTATCTGGTGGTTCCTGATTGTGGTCTTTTAAATAAGTTAAATGATTTCCCTGATCAGTGCCAGAAGATACAAATGTAATTGTTCTTTGGACCAGAGACTGTCAGATATTTATAGAGGATTATGAGAGAGCCCGTGAGCTGCCGAAGTTCTCACAGTTAGGTAGAGTGGTCAGAAAATATTAGATCCCAGTTCATTGCTTTGTCCACTCCAACATGCTGACTCTCAGCATAGTTTATTAACTCTATTTATGTCAGGAAGTATTTATTGTTGGCCTATTATGTGTTAGTATAAACATATCCAATTTCACTTTAAACACAGCGATTTCACTATACTTTGTATGTTAGAAATGAGAAGAGTTGAACAAAAAGTGTCAGGGAGGAAGAGGGAAAGAAAGGAATAAAGAAAAAAGAAAAAAGCAACTAAGTAAGTCCAGAAGATATTAAAAATACAAAATTGTCCAAAGTGTTATGTTTTTGCTATTAATTTGTGTCTCCCCCACATATTTTAGAGTTAAACCTTTTCTTCTCTTATTTATTGCTAGTACTAAGCTCATATAATCATGAAATAGAGAAATATTCCAAGTTATACTTGACAAAAAGTAGACAGTGGGCTGGTTTTTGACCCACCAGTAAGTATGTTTTGTATCCAATTCTGAATTGTCTAAGCATGAAATTAATGTCATCAATTCAAAATCAATCAGGATGTACTGAGTGATGTCCTCTAATTAGCCTCACAAATCAACCTCATTTTCACATTTTAATCATCAAAGCATCAAAGGTAAACCAGTACCTTACGTAATATCAAAAGAATGCAACCAATTAACTGTCACTCTTCTGAGCCAATTTGTTTAATATTGAAAATATTATTTCTTATATTTTTTTGTAGTTTGCTCCGATAAGTTTAAAATAAGAGAATGAATTAATTTATAAAGCACTTTATTATCTTTGTTCTAGCATAGATGTAGTATCTTTTCTATACTTTTATTTATCTTTGTAAGTTTTTTTCCTCTACAGATAGAATATTTTGAAGTAACTTTTCATATCCTATCAGTAGTCTGTCTTTTCTGTGTTATAGGATATCACTGATCCTTGAAACTATTCAATTTGGTTTCCATGAATTATTCTTAATTTTCAATACCAATATTGTAATGATAAATAAATTTTCAAAGCTACAAAATGGAAAGAGGAGACTGATTTAAAGCAATTTTAAACCAATCTGTAGCTCTTGGATTATTTATTTTCAATTTAGATTTTAGTGTAACTTGAATATAATGGTCATTTATCATGATTACTAACATTCCATAGTTCAGATTAACAAATGTTTACTTCACTGTCTGTGTAAACACAGTCATTATTATGCTAGTGTATCTATGCATGCTGAAGTAATATTTAACCAAGGAAAGCTTCCATTTTAAAATTAATAAAGTGTATCTGAGTAATTTTGAATGCTTTCAATTTACAATGAATCAGTTTGTAATTGATTTTGCTTTTCTTCAGTGTTATTCTTTGTTAACTTGTTATATAAGTCACCTTTAATGCCAAAACTTCAACAAAGCCTTAAATTTCATTAATCCTTAAGTCATCCAACAAATTACAGTTAATAGTTGTTAAGCAATTTGAAACAATATTAAAAAATCAAGGAAAAAAAGTGTCTTTCTCAGTTTCTCTGTCTCTTCCTTCTTTTGTGTCCATTTATCTGTTTATTAAACTTCCCTATGTTCTACTTTATATGTATTTTGTATGAGTTCACAGTCATGCTAAAGCTCTTAAAATTAAAAGGTAAGTAAAAAAATCAAAATGTGCCAACCCCGTGCTTGGTATATACTTTCTCCTCAATATTATAACTGTGGTTTTGTTATTTCTATATATTCTAAAACCTATCTTGTGTGCACTGTCTAACATTGTGTGAATTAATTGTGATTCTATTTTTTCTGTGACCATACATTTTCTTTAAAATTCATCAGAAGTAATTTACTCAATAATTAGGATGATATATCAAACATTGTTTTCAACTGAGAACTAGTTGGAATGTGCTTTCCAGGGAGACTTCTGGCTATTGAAGAGTCTAGGATTCAAAAGTGAGATCCCAGCTCAAAGTGTAGATTTGGTAGATATTAAAATCATAGTTAATTTCAAGGAATAAAATATATTTCATTATGGAGGAATCCTTGGGAGAGAGATACACATCCAAATTCTAAGCCTTTGAAATTGGTCTGTTTGAGTATGTGGAGAGATGAGCCAGAGAAGAAGCAGGTGGAATAAAACAGGTACATCTGATTGCAAAGAGCCTCATGTTATTTTGACATCCAAGTTCTCAATAAAAATTATTTTAAGCATTATTCATCATCATATATTCACCAAATCATGGAGAACATCACAGTTGCTCTTATTAAATGTTAGCAAATATGAACAACAGTTCAATAGTATGGAATGCCACCAAATTGCTGTTGTATGTTATGACTCTAAAGGATCTTAATCTTTTTACTTTTATAATCCTTTGAACAATATATGGTTTTAAAGTACAGTAGTATACTAATAATACAGAAACTGTAGCATCCTTTAGGTATATTTATAGTACTACCAATCTGTACTGATTCAGAAAACTATTATGATATTTCAAATGATGAATGATCATTAGGATTTAAAAACTAGTGCTATAAGTCCCTTTAAAATAAATCTCATAAATCCTTTCAGGGAAGTGCCTAGAAAATATGTGTTTATTCACGTTGTATGTGAAAATTATGTCCTTGTGAATAGCATTTGATTATCACTTCTTCATTAGTAACAGACTTCTTTTAGATATTTTGTTTGTCCTTGAACACTTATCATTATTGTCCTCGAACAGTTGCTATCTAACAAAGATAAAGTAAAGCTATGCCTGGGAATGTGATTGGGGAAAAGTAGGTGGAGACCAAACTTGATGAATGTAATCATCCTGGCATAAAGACACTGAGGACCGTTCCTGAATTGGTTTTACAAAGAGGAAACTTTTAGCTCTGAAACAAAATCAGATTTCTGCATGTCATCTTGGGTTTTCAAAAGCTATCACATATTTTCTAGTGTTTTAAGGAACAAAATTCAACATAAAGATCAAGAGAGTACAAATGTGTTTTATTAGCGAAATTTTAATCTAATAATTAAATCTTGCCTACTTTTTTAAATATATACTTGACTTTCAATGTCTTTTCATTCATCACTTTTCAATTGTTTTGTTTAGAAAATCAAGGGGTTTTAAAATTTTTGAGACTGTGGTAATTATCAATTTTAAAATTAAATAAACTGTGATGTTTTATAACATTGGAAAACATATTCAGATCCTTTATGTGAAATATTCTGGGTTCATTTATCTAAATTTATTTGTGCCACCGAAGAAACCATTTCTAAGGCAAGCTAATGGCATTGTTTGTCTTAGGAGAGCATGCCTGTCAATTTTACCATGGTAAAAATGTCATTTAAAATAGCTGAGCAAATTGCCATGTAGTTTTCTTAAGGATATGGTGACAATTCTACATTTCTACCTGAGTTTACTGTTATTTGATGAATGAGGCAATTCCCAATAAGACATATTTACCCAAATGGTATTTATATCAGAATATTTAAAATAAGATCTAATTCAACTTTTGAATATTAAAAATTAGCCCAGTCAAATGTATATGTAAATCAACTTTCGTTGATACCAAAGAATGATGAATTGCATTATTTTGCATGTATGTTCAGCTTTGGTGATGTTAAATGTTTCTCCTTATTTGCATCCTCAGATACTTTCCCAGTTGTATTTCAAGACCTTTATAAAATATAATATGGAAACATAATGCATGTCATTAGTTTAGCAACAGGAGGTTGAATAAATGTCTTTCTTTTGGTTTATGTTTCTAATAAAAAGTAATTTTGATTTAAATTAGCACTATCTTTTTTTTTAGGCCTCCATTCCTTTGAAGGAATTGGAGCAGTTTAACTCAGATATACAAAAATTGCTTGAACCACTGGAGGCTGAAATTCAGCAGGGGGTGAATCTGAAAGAGGAAGACTTCAATAAAGATATGGTAAATTGGTTGTGATAAAAGTGTGAATGAACTAGGAGTGAAAATGAATAAATATTTGGAAAGAAATTAGATAACTCAAGTCTCCAACTGAACTTTCAGAACACATTTTGCACATTTTATGAGTCTAATGATTTTTATAAATGCAAAGTACTCTTGTTGCCTTTTCATTGTGAATACCAAATTACTATTATATGGCCATGTAGGAGCACTTTTGATTTTAGTAAATAGCTCAGCAATTTTGTTTTGACCTGTACTATTTTAGAACTCATCAAGGGCAAAATGCAATCAGAAAAAAACTGTCAAATCAAAAAATAAACTAAAAATTTAATAAGAAACTCAACTATCACAGATGGCCGAAGTTTTGTATGAGTCATGTTTTTGGTAGTAGAACGTTTATTTCAGAGAAGGAGAAATTATACACAATACAAACATTGTGTATTAAAGTTTACCACAAAGTGGTTTTACCAAAATGTTGAGTAAATAATACAATATCTGTCTAAAATGTGTATAAATTCATGCTGCTTATTTCATGGGAGTAAAGAAATATGACCATGTGGGCTGTTCCCAACCTCAGAACATTCTCCTTCAATCTTAATTAATTTCAAAATGTCTTCTACATATCTCTCTGGCTTGAATTTTTCTGCATCACGTCCTTCTTCACTGAGTTTTTTTCCCCTTAACCCTCCTTTTCACAATTTCTTTCCCCCTGTTCCACTGCCATCACCTCTGTGGCATTCTTAACGTTTAGATGCATAAAGCTAGAGATTTCTCAGACATGTATCAATGCTAGAGACTTCTCAGACAAATCTTGAAAATGATATCAGAAAGCAATATATAAATTTTAGATAATAAGCCTGTGGAACTATTCCCACCAATCTTAGTTCCCACTGGTATCAGTTCTGAGTTCCTGGAGCTGCCTCAATCAGTACTCCCTGTGTGTGGGGTTTGGTGGCCTTGCCAACTCAGCTCATGGAAAGAAAAACAAGAAGAGGTTTTCCAAGATGCTGAGTTACAACAACCTCTACTTCATGTCAAAGAAGAAAGCAGAGGGCACCGAGATGAAAAAGAGTACTGCTTACCTCTTGGGCTGACCGCCAAACCTGCCCTAGAGCCCTCATTTGGTGTAGGGAAAGAAGTGAAATGGGTTCCATTTATGTGCATGTGTGCGTTTGTGTGTGTGTGTGTGTGTGTGTGTGTGTGTGTGTGTTTTTCCTCAGCCTTACAAAATGCTGCAGACTTAAGTAAGGTCCTTTACAGACTGTATAATATGTCTATATTATATGATCCCATTCTCTCTAAACAAAATGAATAGGTCTTCAGTTGTGTGTTGAAGTTTAAGCATGCTTTATAGATTTAAATATATACATATACACGCATACATATGCATGTGACTTTTGAAAATTGTCTATTATTTTTTCTTCTTAGCTCATTGATGTACCTTGGGTACCATTACATGATGAGCCTCATTGACAGAAAAAGTTTTAATACTCTGAGTTGAAAAAAAATTAGGAAACTGATGTGAAAAATCACGTGATCACATATGCAATTATATTAGACCAGCACTTATTCAAATAATTTTATTTCTATGCAAATAAAGTTAAATGTTGTTCTTGTAGTCTAAAAGAACAAAATGCACATTGAAAACTTTTAAAGCCATTTACCAATCCATATTTTAATACTTATTTGATCTTATTTATTTAAAGATAACATGCATATATGAAGTACTTTTTAGAAATTGTTTGAAAGTAATTTAACACATCATTTTTACCTAATACCCTGATATTTGTCCTAAATTTGGGCATTTAGATTTTAACTATATAGCAGAGATTATTACATAGAAATTAGTGTACATTTAAAACAAAATATTTTCATTTAGTAGTGTATTAGTATTTTAAGATTCCCTGCCATCTCATACTCACATATATACATCTATATTCCCATATGCATCAATTAAAATTATAAGTGATGAGATTAGTTTATTTTTCTAAACTTTTGAATTTCTAGAACTATGCTAAAAATCAAAGCCAAAAGAGTACTTTCAAAGTAATTCATGTCTTGTCTGAAATGATGAAGTACCATATTCCCCCATCTTCCTACGTGTGCCCCTAAAAATGTATCCTTTAGAATTAGATGGGAGGAAATTTACTGTTTTTAAATCTAAAGTACAAAATATAAAAGAAAGGCTATGTGCACAGTATCTTAACAATAACATTCCCTGAAAGTTTGAAATTGGATTTTTGCGTGTGTTTAAATAACATGTTTTGTTATCTCTGTTAACAATGTACAGCTTTTTAAAAACCAAAATGAAGACTGTACTTGTCGTTTTTAATCAGAATGAAGACAATGAGGGTACTGTAAAAGAATTATTGCAAAGAGGAGACAACTTACAACAAAGAATCACAGATGAGAGAAAGCGAGAGGAAATAAAGATAAAACAGCAGCTGTTACAGACAAAACATAATGCTCTCAAGGTATTAGAGCTAAAATTATAACATACCTTGCTGTGGGTTTTTTAAATATATATGATAAAATATATTGTGCATAAATAAAATATGCTTAAGACTCTTAGTCACCAGAAATTCACTTTTTTTCTGTTCAATGTGTGTGTTTTATTTAACATTTTTGAGTGGTGTCTGATTTTGAAAGATGTGTTGCTTAAAAATTATGGCTTTTTGCTCAGAGAAACTAAATTTTTCTGAGTAGTAATTGAAAGATGTCAAAATGCATCATTCATATTACTTATACATTAAATTTTCTAATATTCATTATTTTTATAAGCTACTTTTGTATTTGTGTTGAAACCCCACCTAACTGCCAGAATAACCAATCTATATTTCTATTATTTCTGTTTCTTTTACTTTATTGATTTTATTTATAGTAGGTCCAATTTTTTGGTAACCTAATACTCGTTTAACAGGCCTGGATTCTCCTATTTTTAAAATAAACTTTATTGTGCCTTTAAGAGAGTCACTCTTTGCAACTAACTTACCATCTACCAGAGTCTAATTTCATTTATGTAGAAATCCTCAAAAGTAACTTTAATGCCCTTGAAGAAGTGCTACTTTCATATTCAGCGGCAGTAGTATATGGCTTCAAATACCCACGGGATGCATCTATATTGTGCAGAAAAAACAGAATAAACTTAATTTTCGTATAATATCTAGGAAGTTCTTGAGAATGGACATATGAAATGTTTTGCGAAATAACCCTTTTTTGTACATGCTTTGCAATATTCACTATTTGCGTGCATGGCTGACTTTCTAATACTGTTAATTGCCAAGCTTTTCATTGTAAATCACTCTTTTAGAGCTATGTAGTTATGTAGGTGGATCTGCCTAGTAGGTAGATGGAGTCTGCTTTCTATATGCAAATAAGAGGATAAAACCTTTCCCCCTATAGTCAACCAAATAAACACTGCTGAGAATGTAATTACACAATATTGTGCCTTCAAGGAACCCACAAGGAAAGTCTAATTGGCCAGTAGGTGTTCTGAAGGTAACTGCTGATAAATATAGTAAATAGAAAAGGCCTCTTCCTGGAGGGAGTGCAAAAGCAAACCATAATGTGTTCAGAAAATCAGAAAGCTATGTAATTCACACCCTTCCAACTGTGACCAAGCTTTCCGCAGTAGCGACACTGGTCATAAGATGATGTGTGTGCTATTGAATAGCAGTGTTTAGTGGTTATCTGGCATACCTCTAAATATATATATATATATATATATATAATGCCTCTAAATGTTTTTACATATGACAAATCACTTTGTGTTTAAGAAATAGGAGGTATTTCAGACTTAGGACTGCTATACCCTTTCTCTTGGCAAAGATGTGAGTTGTGTCACAAATACGGCATGGCTCAATTCTCATTCACATTGCTGTATCATGGTACCTTTGAAAAAAGCAGCATTCTATCTCACCCATCCCATACATTTGTTACCTCCACAGGAGGTTTGGAAATTCAACACAAAATGTAAAATACAGTAAATTTTACATCCCCAATTTTAAACAAAATGGAGAATGAAATCTAGATCATTCTTGCAAATAATATTCTGCAAGTGATTAATCAGAATTGTTAACTCTACTTCCCAAACCGATCTATACCACCAAATTCAGTAACTTTGTTAATCAGCCAGTGGTTCCAATTTTAGTCCTTATGAAATTTCTCAAAAAAGGTCAAAACTTTCCAATATAATGAATTTTTCAGAAGTTCTTTGATATTCATTATTTTCTTTGGCTTGAGTTAAACCTGTGCATAAAACTCTAATCGCTACCTCTTTGTAGAAATGAAAGCTGTATGCAGAGCTCTTATGTTCCCATGAGTTATAAAATGGCATTTTGGCTAACTCTATTGATCAGGGAAGACATTCGTTGTAAGGAGCAAGATGATTGATTTTCTCCCCTTTGTTGATATATTAAATGAGACATTCTTATTTATCTCATCAGATTGACTGGAAAACATGCACTTTCTCTTTTTTTTAAATAGTTAATTATTTTACATTTGGAACATGATGTGGTATTACAAGATAAATCTGCCCATGCAAGCCTTGGAAGGAAAAGCATTTTTCTAACATTTAAATTGTCATTTTCATACACACTCACAGCTATACGAGCACTAGTAACATTTGTATACATAAAGATTGGAACAACTTATAACTAAAATAACTTTATATTTGTAATCACAAAACGTTAATGGTCTATGAAACATTTTATAGGCATTCCTATAACGATGAATATATATTGCTTGACTTTATAAACTTAAAATTTTGTTGATGATCCCAGGGCTGAAGATGTAAATTTTAGAATTTTATCTATTTTAAAAGTCAAATACAAACTCACTAAGTTTGTGCAACTATCTAGTTAAGTCAATATATCCATAAATTAAACTATTTCACATATATTACACAATTTAGCTCATTATCAGTCAATTAAATATCACAAGATTACTAAACAAGTTTGAACATGCCAAGAGAAAATACTTTTAAGTGTGTTGTTCATGTTTCTTAGCTACCTGTACGTGGATCCTGCCCCAAAATTCATAATTTAATCTTTTATTTGAATGTGTTGCATTTAAATGTATATTTAACCTAAATTGCACAAAAAGATGAAGGAACTCAATTTTTTTTATAAATAACTACAGCCAAAAGTGTACTATACATATATATTGATATTTTAATAATATCTGCACCACGAACAGGATTTGAGGTCTCAAAGAAGAAAAAAGGCTCTAGAAATTTCTCATCAGTGGTATCAGTACAAGAGGCAGGCTGATGATCTCCTGAAATGCTTGGATGACATTGAAAAAAAATTAGCCAGCCTACCTGAACCCAGAGATGAAAGGAAAATAAAGGTAATGTTGTTTTAGAATGTCAATACCAGATTTTATTGCTACAGTTTATTTACTTTAACTTAACCTCTGAGGATCATATTTAAAACGTTGATGTTCTTGTTTCTTCTATTAATGTTCTCTTTGATTTGATGCATTTCCTTGTATTGTGTTTTGTTTCAGTAAATGTATTGTATTAAGTGTTATTCAATTGGCATAATGTTGAATGAATAAAATGTTTTACTTTTAGACAATGTAAAATGAATTAAGAAATGTCATGTGTTTTTTGGTAAAATTGTAATTGACTTTGTGTATCTTTGTTCCAGATGAACTAATGACTTATCGGTATATGGACGACTTCTTTCTCATGTTAGCACATTCATTTCATCAGACCATCTTCACAAATCAGTGTCAAATCTCTGTAGATTTATTTGCATATTGTCTGAAGATGTGTTTTTTCTGTTATTATTTTACACTTTTTATTTTGCTTCATTCTCTGTTGAGTTTCCTCAAAACATTAAAAAGCAAATAAGTTATTTACTTACCCTCTAAATTATATTCTATATGGATGGTCCCTAATAAATAATAATAAATCACCCCAAATTGGTTCAAGCCCCAAACACCAGAGGAATTCAGAAGAAAGGAAAATGTTAGAGCAATTTAAATATCTTCTTAATTAGAACATCTAAAACTGAGCATTCAAAGGACAATTGAAATAGTATTTGGATCATTGGGTGAGGATGACAGTGATGCCTTCCATATTTGTAAATTTTAAAAGATGACAATAAAGGGACACCAGCCTATGAAATTTCTGAGAGAAGTATTTGCTGCTTGCAGGTCGGTTGATGTGGTTAGCTAACTGCCCTGGGCCCTGTATTGGTTTTGCTCAATAGGAAATTGATCGTGAATTGCAGAAGAAGAAAGAGGAGCTGAATGCAGTGCGTAGGCAAGCCGAGGGCTTGTCTGATGATGGGGCCGCAATGGCAGTGGAGCCAACTCAGATTCAGCTCAGCAAGCGCTGGCGGGAAATTGAGAGCAAATTTGCTCAGTTTCGAAGACTCAACTTTGCACAAATTGTGAGTTGTTACTGGCAAACCCACGTATGTGTTTGCAACTGCTACTCTATTAACAGAGGCTCCTAACAAAAAGAAACAAAAAATCTGGGTGCAATTTTAAACTTCTAACGTGCATTCTGAAAGTGAGTAGTTTCGCTCACTTTAGGCTTCTGTAACTAGTGCTTAATTTTGCAGATTGAAGACATAATAAATTAACAGCTAATAGGAAAAGCCCCCTTATCAAAAATGAAAAAATACATCTTAATTTTTTTTGCTGCATCATTTTTCATAACATTGACAATGTGAATTTGTCAATTTATCATACATTTACTTTACTTCAGTGTCTAATCCAAAAATATGTATTGCTTTCCTGAGATCATCCCATGCTAATTTTACTTTCTTAATGTATACATGGTAAATAATAAATATTTTGTGAAACATCTTATATCAACTTGCATAAGGTCTTATCTTATTGACTTACAGAATAATAGCTTAGTCCTCATACCTGGATTAACTATTAATGGACTACAATGCTTATTAGAAGAGTTGGGTGCCTAGTATGATGGTTGACAATTGATACCAGATTGAACAATGTCATTACTGAAATGTTATAAGCCAAAAGGAAAAGGAATGATTGCTCTTCTTTGAAACAACTGAAGGAAAGTTTGCAATTCTCTCCTTAAAAAGGAAATTCAAAATTGTAAGCTTGGTCTTCTTATATCTTTATTTGTAAAATAGGGTATAAACCAAAGAAATTTCCTGATAGGTACATTTTTGCTCCTATTCTGAGTTCTTGTAAAGTGACATGGTCACCATCTGTAATTATCCAAGAAAGTACTCCTTACAAAACCAGGATTTCAAAGTTGAAAAATAAGGCTTTAGAGTTACGATAGGTTGAATTATATGAAACAAACAGATATTCAACATTTTGCCCTATGTAAATGGCAATTCATGTGGTCTAATACATAGATGAAACTTCTTGGTAATTTCTTCTGTGATATTGTCAATTTCACTTAACATACTGTATATTTTTAAGTACATTTAAGACACTTAACAGAACTTTATTTTATAAACATATAAGACAAAATATGCTGCATATTGTGACTTCCTTTTACACGTTAAGAAAAGTCATGAATACACTGTTTTCTATTAAATCCAATACCCTAAAGTTTAATAACAGCTGAATATTCTGAGCAATTGGAAAAAGTAATGTAAGAAATATTGAAACTGTACTACATTTGAAGTCTAATTCCATCCAATTGAACGTTTCAACCTATTATCCTTCATATTGGATGTCATGAACATAATATGTCATAAATCACTCAAGCTTACACTAACAGAAAGCCTGTATCTACAAATGCAAAATGAAGTGAAAGATTAAGGCAACCATAAAGAAAATTCTAGTAAAATAGTTTTGCTTTGATTTAATAGATCATTCAGAGTACAATCTTTTACTTTGAATTATCTGACTACTAATTCATTTCTCCATTCTAATTTTCCCCATGGCTTAGTGCACCCAATATGCAGGATTAAAATTTGTTACAACCTGGGCAAGTTAAGTTACTAAAGCTTTATTGTTAAATAGACACAGGATCAAAAACTCCATAAACCACCCTCTTAAAATGCCATTATATTCCTACATATGGTAGGCTCTCAACAAACATTTGTACAACATAATAATGATTGGTGAAGTAAAGAAAGCATCTGTGAACCAGTATAACAGTTTTTAAAAATTACCGTAAAATACTAATATTTTTCCACATAAACCAATTTTTTTATATATACAAAAGATTCAAAATTCAGAAGGTGTTGGGGGGGCTATTTTTGTTTTAACTCTTGATTATCCATGATACTAGAAGAAATCAAAATATGTATGAAGAATAATGAATTTAATATTGCAATTATATTTGAATTTGGATTTTAATTAGAACTGAAAGATGATAGATGATAGGTAGGTAGGTAGATAAAGATATCCAAGATGTATCTTTATGCTCCACCAATTACTAATATATTTTTAAATCTAATTTCACCATGGCCAGTGATTAGTGTCATCTACCCCAATTTTTCCACAGTGGAGTCATTTGAGAAAGCCACAGTAAACAGCTTAATGAAAAGTTGCATTTGAAATAATCCTGCAATGGTCCTGCTGCAGCACAAGTTGCCATAGCTTCAAAATTCCTTACCTCCCCCTACATTCTCTTTCTCTGTTTCTCTCATCTTTATTTCTCCTAACTGTCCCTTTCTGTTCTCTCTAGATACAAACTCTAAATTTGCAGTTAATATTTCATGTCTTTAGAGTAGCAATTCAATGTAGTAGGCAATACTATAATGTAAAGTGCTTAGCATGTAAGAGCACAGTTTAAAACAAAAAATTAATTTTCCTTATTTCAGAATAAAGAATCAGAGATGGGCAAAGCCATATAAAATTAATGCACTTAGGGGACTGTGTCTCTGTCAAACCTGCAACAGTAAAGCTCAGACCTGAGACTTTGTCCAAGGGCGCCATCATGAGGCAGCACTCAGCCAGACAGGAGTGTAGACCAAAGCAGGGTAGAGAGTATCTGCAAATGGTGATCCTCAAGACAAACCTGGAGATGATAAAGAAGGGATAACAGATGTAAGAGAGCAGGTAGAATTTTCTGCAGATATTGACAATGAGGAAACTCTAACATTAGTTAGAAATTCAAAACATTTCTATTATATTTCCTGTTGTTTTAGAAATTAGGCCACTCAGTTAAGATCAGCAATGACTGCAAACTGAACATAAAGGATTTTTCTACAGAATGTATTGTATTAATAACAGCAGTGTCGTCTAGTAAAAAGAACACTATCTAGGATGAACTGCTCTCAGTATGAATCCCAGTGACTGTCTGCTGGCTGTGTGATCATGGGTAAACCTCTCTCAGTCTCTGTACAATGAGGATAAGGATGTTTATTGAGGAGGAAATAAAGTAATATTTGTAGAACAACTGCTGCATTATGGGGGCCCAATGAATCAAAGTTTTCTTCTTCTTCTTTCTGTGTATAAGTTATCACTGGAATGGCAACACATTATTTAAAAAAAATTATATTTTTATAAGCCATTAAGAGAATTAGGATCAGTATGTATCATTCGTTTAAAATCTTAACAAATATTTGATGCAAATTACAAATTTGATTCCATAATCCATGGACAGGTGGTTTTTTCTAACATCACAAAATATTCTTGGGAAATTTCACGCAAAACTGGTGACTCTATTGATGAAGGACATGATTCTTCATACACTTGGCAATAGATTTCTATTTGAATTCTTATCTTCTACATAAAGGTAAAGAGTGAACTAAGAAAAAAGCAAAGGCTATGAAGACTTTATAGTAGAAAAGTATGCATACTTTTCATTAAACTTAATTTTAACATTTAATAATTAACCTCAGAGTGCTCAAGTAACTGCAACCACAAAATTGCATGAGGATACCACCACGACCCAAGGCTCATGTGGAACTCTCCAGGAAAACAAGCCCACAAAATAACATTACAATGGATATGAAAAAAAAACCTCTTTTCATAAGCAATGTTATCAGATGCTAAACCATAAAAGGAGAACTGATAATTGAGGAAATCAGAGATAAGAGGACAATCAGAAAGGGACATTAAAATAAGTATTTTTTAATGCTCAAAAATGAAAAAAGGGTGGAATGGAATTTTTACAGTGAGAATAGGCCATTTTGAAAAGTGAAGAGGAAGATTTGAGAAAACAAAATCTAGAATTAAAATATAATTACTGGAATAAAAATTCAAATGACTTTTTAAGTAGTGGATTCATTATGAAAGAAAAAAGAGTACATTTAGTTGAAAGATGCTGAGGCAATTTTTGCTTTAATAAAAGTAATAGAGGATGTAGAGAATAGAATAGAAAAGCTCAAACATCTGCATGAAAATAGTTACTGGTTGAGAAAATGGGGATAATGGAAAAGAGACAATATTTTATACTAATGACTGATATTTAATAAAATTGAATACATTTCAATTTACATGAATTCTCAGATTGAATAAAGCTCAGCCTATGTGGAAAAAATAAAAACAAATCCACACCTTGCCAGCTCTGAATGAAATTCAGAGTATCAATGAGTAAGAAGGTATCATAAAAGCTACTGAAGACAAAAGACAGAATACTAACAGGATGACAATATTGACAGCAGCTGTTCATCAACAGTAGATTTTAGAAGATAATGGAATAATATCTTCAAAATGCTAGACGAAATTTCAAGTATCAGGTAAACTATCATTCAAGAATGGAGACAAATATTTGCAGACATACAACTAGTTTGAGATAAACAAGAACTAAGAGAATGTATTACCTATAGTTTCTTCCTAAAAGAAGTACTGAACAACATAGTTGTGTAAAAAGGAAATTGAAACCAGAAGAAAGGAGAAAGCTATATAAAGCTGTATAAAATTCCTTTGTCTATATAAAGAACATGTATTAAAACACCCTGTAATTAACTACCAAAATTCTGGTAAGTGCCACAAAGGAAAACACACAGTACTACAAGAATGCAGAAGTTATTTGACTTCAAATAAGAAGGATACAACCGAAATAAGACTTGTTCTAGATGGTGTCAACAAATATAAGGCTTAGGCATAATGTGTTCAATATAAATTATTACGAATTATAATGTTTCTACATAACAAAAAATTTAGTAAACCTTCGGAATAGGCCTACATGCATGACCTGTCCAGAAAGGAGAACAAAAACATATGAAAAAAACACCTTAGTGGGAGAAGGAAAGAAATTGTTGCTTTTCTAAATACAACATACAGCAACTACATTTGCCCTGGATAATGCTATTGCATCAAATACCAAGAATGTGATGCTGGTGTTCAACATTTTATATCCAACAACTTCTTACTCAACTTTTCTTTTTTTGTATGTGTGGCAGTCTGGCTCTATTGCCTTAGACTAGAGTGTCGTGGGGTCAGCCTAGCTCACAGCAACCTTAAACTCCGAGGCTCAAGCAATCCTTCAGCCTCAGCCTCCTGAGTAGCTGGGACTACAGGTGCATGCCACCACACCCGACTAATTTTTTTCTATCTTTGTCCGACTAATTTTTTTTTTCTATTTTTAGTAGAGACGGGGTCTCGCTCTTGCTCAGGCTGGTCTCAAACTCCTGACTTCAAGTGATCCTCCCACCTCAGCTTCCCAGAGATCTAGAAATACAGGCGTGAGCCACTGCGCCCGGCCTCTTATTCAACTTCTTATCTTGGATGCCTTGTAGGCATCTCAAACATGACATAGCCAAGTCAGTAATAAATGATCCATCCCCACCTACATTAATTGGCACCTACCAAGCTCTCCAGATGTTAGTAAATTGCATTTTCACTTAAGTAAAAAGCCTAGACATCATTCATGTTTCTCCTCGTACATTACTCATGTAATTTATTTCAAATCTTGTTGGATCTACCTGCAAAATACGTCATTAATAGGACTGCTCCTCAATATGTGCATTACAGTAACTCTAGTCTACAACATCATGGTCTCTCATCTGGGTTAATTCAACAGCCTCTAATCTCAACTTCCAGCGTTTTCTCACCCATAGTATATTCTTCCTGGTGACAACAGGACTCCTTGTAAAGTGTCAATGAGATTATCTCAAGCCCCTGCTGCCCATTACTCTTTCAATGAAATCCTATGTACTCAAACTTTATCTCCCTTTTTGCTATTCTGCTGCCATAGAGACATAAAGGTTTCTTCTCTATACTTAAACACACAGATTTCATTTCCATCTCTGGACTTTTGCACATACTGTTTTTTGATGGACTGTTTTTCACCTAGAGTTTTATGTAGGTGCTATAAATTACCTAGCCATCCTTCCATTTAAAAACAATAAATATTTAGTAGAACTTTGATATATAATCTGGACATGTAATATATGTATTTTCTTTTTTGTTTTCTTATCAAACATTTTATTTTGGGATAATTGTAGATTAACATTCTTTTATAAGAAATTATACAAAGATATTTTCCTTTACCCAGTTTCCCCCAATGCTAACATCTTGCAAAACTATATTACAATATTACAACCAAGATTTGATATTAATACTGTCAAGATAATGTCTTTTTTGTTTCTTTAGTCAATTTTTGGAAGTGTTTTATACTATAAAAAATATTTTGTTTAAACATGGAAACTGGGAGTTTAAGATTGCTGTTCAGAACAGCAGTTTGTGTTACAGTTACTTTTGGAAGTGGGTATACTGAGGAAAGACAAAGCATCTGAAACTTAACATTAAGGTGGCAAAGGGTGAATACGAAGACGGTTATAATAATGTGTCACAAAGGATAGCTTTTACTACACCTGAGTAATTAGAATATTTTAGAACAATTTATCAACATCAAAATACACATTTCCAAATATACAAGTTCCTGAAAATTTGGTGGAAAATAAACTTGTCCATAGATTTACTCTAAATGCCACAAGAAATATGTTATTTAAATTTGTCCTTAAGTGCATAAATTTGTAAAATGAAAACACTTTTATATGTGAACATTTCTTTACTAACTTTTTAAAATTGTTTGAATAGTATTTTACATCCACAAAAAGCTCTTCACATACATCTAGTTTGATCACAGTAATGACCCTCTCAAGTATTATTTTCATTGTCATTTTATAGTAAGGAAAATTAACTTAAATGAAGTTAATGAGATTTGTCTAAAGACACCAAATTTGAACCCAGTGTTTCCCCAAATGTGGGAGTTATTCAAAAGACAGGAAAACCGTCAGGTGTTCAAATAATTTTGTGATTAAGCAAAATTTTCTTACTCTAGAACTTGTCAGGGTGCTTGATATGTTAATACAATTATGAATTTCTGTGATAGGGTTAGATTCTACAACTTTTACATCTGAACAGTTGCAAAAGAGAAGAGAACTTTCATTTCAGATTGACGGTTCCTGTTTGAGTGATGGTAAAGAAATAACGTTCTTCAGAAAAAAATTTGGGAAAAATATCACTATATCATTATGCTTCTGCTGTTGGCTATTCTCTTAAAATTAAGCAGAGATGTACAAGAAAAGTAATTACAGAGCTGTTTGCCACTACCTTAGTAAAATAATGTCTGAGCCTAAATTTGATACTCTGCTACACATTTTTTTGCTTATTGTCTCCTATCACATAATGAAAAACAATCCATTTTGTGAATAAAATAGAAGGAAAACATTTTCTTTGCATAATTTGCCTTTAAGTAACAACAAAGATTGTCAGCTGCCAATGCAACATCCTTGGAGAATTTGGGAACAAATAATTTTCTTATTTAGAAAAAAAATGTTCTTTAGTAAATGGAGTTGTGAATGTAAAAGACTAATAATGGTTGCTAAGGGAAATGTTGAACCAGGTGGTAGCTGCTTATAGAATTTTCCTGCTCTCAGCTTCAATTTTGTAATTAACATATCAAAAGGGTTAAGAAAGAAATTAGATAAGCTAAGATTCTATGTTTCTCTAAATCGTTGACGATCATAACTGTTATTTCCATTTCTACAGTAATTTTTTGGTTCTAGTCTCTAGTTATGTAGCATAATCAGTTTAATGATTGTTTAGTAAAGAGACATATGTTCGGCTATGATCAGCTTCCAGGTAGATGACAGACTGACTTATCCCCTCACCCCACATTTCAAATGCATGAAAATTCTGAATCAAATATATTTTTTTAAAAGTTTAAACACATAGTGGAGCTCCAAATATATGATAGAATCTCCCTTCCCTTAAGGTGGCATAAACAAACAAGCATATCATCTTATGTGATATTGAACATGGATTGAGGGCCTAATGGCTAGGAGATAGTTTTGAAGGCCTTTTAGGATAAAATATGTGACATTTAGCAACATGTAGCACAGAGATGAAAATAAAACCCCTGCTTAAACTTAGAATCTTCAAGGGCTGTCCTCTTCATGTAAAGGAAAATAAATAATTCCTACCCACAGTGGAGAAAAGGAAATATTTGTACTGATAATTGCTTAGGATTTTTCAAAATTGATAAAAGTCCCAATACTCAGATTGGAAAATGTAGCAAATCTCCAGCAGGAAAAATAAAAAAGAAATATACTTCATAGACCATCATGATGAAACTGATGAATTCCAAAAACAAAGAGACAGTTTGAAACGCAGCTGAAAAGACAGATTTCCTTAGAAATTAGTGACACTTAACAGCTGATTTTAGAGCAATGATAACAGCCAGAGGTGATACAATAGTATCCTCAGAAACAATGAAAGAAAAACTACCTATCAACCTGCAATCGTGTGCTCATAGAAACTTACTCTCACAAATAACATTAAAATAAATAATTTTTTGGACAAACACAAACTGAGTTTACTAGTATGAAATTCTCATTGAAGGGCTGTCAGTGTTGGTTTTTAAACAAGAGAATGAACTGAGACAGAAGATTTAAGACGCAAAGTAAACGGTAAACAAATGGAAAAACCTTAAATAAATATTTACTACATATAAAGTTGTCTAGTTTATATATTAAACAACAGAATAGAACTAAAATGGCAGCCATCAATGACATGGCATATTGGAAGTTTATCACCAGGTTCAACTCTTACCTTCCCGTATGTTCCTTCTCAGTCTCCATTGGCGGTACCTCCTTCTCTCTTCTAATGCTGAAATGTCTCAGTGCTCAGTGTTTGAGCATTTTCCATTTTCCATCTATACTTGCTGCTTTCATTCAGTCTCATGACTTTATTAAAAACCAGACCACTCTTCTCCCTTGAATTGCAGTGGCAACACTGTCCTTTCAAATTATCAGGTGAAAATCTACCCTTACTTTCTTTTGCCTATTCTTGGCACAATGAATAGGAACATCATTTGAAAATATAAATTATATATAAATCTGATCAAAACCTTACAGTGGATTCCCATCTATTTTAAAGTGAAATCCAAAACGCTTACATGGATTTCAAGGGATATCTGACCTGGCTAGCCCCGTTTTTGAACTCTCTGGTCTTGTCTCTTAATGATTTACCTCTTCTTCATTCTGCTCCACCTACATCTACCTCTTCACCGTTCCTTGAGCATATCCGACATACACCCTTTGCATTATGTGTTTCCTCTGCCTAAAGTACTCTTCTCCCATTTATCCATTTATCCACGTAGCTCCTTCCATTACTGCCTTGAAGTTTTTACTCAAACATTTTATTTTTAGTGAATCTCGCTCTGGCACACAAACACATATGCGTCCGCGCGCGCACACACACACACACACACACACACACACACTCTCTCTCTCTCTCTCTCTCTCTCTCTCTCTCTCCATCATCACCTTGCCCATTTACTTTTTCTCCATAAAGTGCACTACCAGGAAAGTTCTTAATATTTCCTCTATTTTATTATCTCCCCCCTCCAAATGAGAACTCCAACAATGCAAAAAATTTTATCTTTTTATTTTTACTTCTGTGTCCTCAACACCAAAAACAGTGACTAGGTACACAATACCTATTTGTTTAATTCATGAAATAATTAAGTAATCAATGGTAAAAAAGACCATTTTAAGATTATTTTAGTGTGCAGAATGACACGTTGCAGAATTCATTGTGCATGCTAATAATTTTAAAGTAACATTTAACATAATAGAAATAAAGTATAAAATTTCTTAATAATAGAGGGGAAAATACATACATAAACTATCAAAGTAAAGTTATTTAACCTCATAGATAACCATAATAATCCAAACAAAAAAACTGAGGTTTAAGAACGTTAATTGAATTGGCCAAGGGTAGTAAGTAATTATATTAACGAAGGACTTTTAGTTCTCTGAATCTCTCTAATCTAAAGCCATTATTGTGTGTGAAATAAGATGTCAATTACAATTTAATATTCTTTTAAGTTTGAAAAATTGACCGTTTTATAAATAAGACTTATACAACATATTACCTCATAAATATTGCCTAAAATGACTGGCTTTAATTAGGAAAATAAAGTAAAAATATTAAATGTGTCAAACTAAATGCACTATTCACAATTATTTTATAGTTAAATTATTGCTATGTTAGGTATATAATTTTGTATTTGTTCATCATCTAAATTAAAATTACAGTAATGGATTAAAGGCATAATTCAGTTGGATGTCAAATATATGAATAAACGTAAGAAAAATAATGTTTCCTTATATTAATATACTGTGTCAAATTTTACTATCAAGTGAAAATTTAACACATCCTTCAGAAAATATTCATGCTAAATATATTATGAATTGTGTATTTTTCAGAAATATTAGATGTAAATACAAAATTAACTGATTCATTATTGATATGTGCAGTTTTATTTTTATATAATTTTATTGATGAAAGTATAATAAATGTAACTCATTTTTGGCATCAGGTAAAATAACTTCTTTCACTAAAATTAATATTCTCTTCCTTGGAAGGCCACAATCTTGAAAAATTATTACGTTTGATAGAACTATTTCAAAACAATTTGTTATTTCTCATTGTGAATATTAATATTAGGCAAAATTTGTCTTTTTGTAGTATAATAGAAATGATTATAAATATTTTTATTGCATGATATTACAGTCATTTTGCATTATGAAATATGCAAGACTAAATTTTTACAAAGTGTGCGTCTAATCTTTATTACAACCTAAAAGACTAAAATTTGTCAAGCAACTTTCCTAAATTCCAATAAAATTAGGGGCAAGGGTTCCAACATCAAGATACAGTTTTAATTATTAAGTTAGCAAAGAGTTTTGTTCATGTTTCTTTGGTGATGGGGGTGGAGGTGATATTTTATTATATTGCTTTCTCCCTTTTTTGTTAATTTTTAATGAGGACCTCCCAATAATGGCAAGGATCCTCAAAATCCCACACACTTACTGGGAGTATATAAAGAAATGTAAATTTTATTTTGGATACATTCAATTGGTATTTCTTTAACTTAATAAACATTTCTCTCATGCTTCCTATGTGCCAGACAACACAAAATGTAAAACAACATTGGAAAATCCATAGCAATCATACAAAAACATGATATTTGATAAATATAACTCATACAATGAAGAGAAAAAAGAACAAGAATTTTACACAGCAATTTGACCTCCGTTTGAAACACAACAATAAAAAGTATAATTTTCTCCAGTCTAAATTTGCTTTGAAAATATGGAACACCAGCTGGAAGGGAGATCAGATGGCTTCTGCAGTAGGGTTGGAAATATCCTTCTGAGCATGCCCGGAACAACTGGTTAAAAATAATTAAATCGCTTGCACCATCTGTGAATCATTCTGATTCTTCAATGATTACTTAAGACTCTCATTGTATGGAACATATTCAGAGAACAGATGAATAAAATTAATTCAAGTATATAGCTTTCCTCACTTTGATTTTCACTAAATAAAAAGGATTACAATGTTTTCAAGTTGGCTAAGTTATCTGATAATTCTTCTGCCCTGTTTTATGAATCAATAGCTTTTGAAATATTAAAATGTGCTTCAAATTTAGTTTTATTTTTAATAATACAAATGTATTTATTCATGGAAACTTTAATATATAACATAATTTTATTTTAAAACATTCTATAGTGTTTTACCTTTTATTTATTTAATCTTTCAAGTATAGCTCAGTACCCATTTAGTAAGAGACAGCTATCTAATAGAGAACTAGAGGAAAGTCCAAGTTGATTGCAGTCTCAAATTTAGCACCATATGCTATAATCATGAGCAGTTTTTAAAATTTATAAATAGCTATTTTAACACATATAAAACAGAGGAAAACTATATTTAGTGGTGACTAATCCATGGCCAAAAGATGCATGGATTAAATATAAACCAAGAGTCCATATCTGTGCAAGCTTAAGATATTTAGATAATCTTGAGACATTATTAACTATTTAGCTTGATAACAATGCATGGATATTTATTGCCAGAATAAATTAATTGGGAAAGTTTCTAATATTCCATGATAGTTAGTGCCTTCTTAACTAATAGAATGTCTGGGTGACAGAAAGTAAATAAATGAATTACTTAACAAATAGATTTATCTATAATGTTTATAACACTTTCTGTGATCTGTACAAAACACAGTTTGTAAACTGATTAGTATGTAGACAATCACAAATATACATGAAACATATGTATAATATCAATCACACAGTATTGTAGTTTCTTGCCTTGTAGATGCACTTGACTATTTATTTCCTATGTGGAAAATTAATTTGAGAGATCTAGCCTCCTCTGTATATTAGCCTCCCTAGTGAGAAATGGCCTTTTTAATCTATTGCCACAAAGGCCTCCTCTTCTTCAAACTTGCCAAGATGTCTTTCATCTCAGGGTCTTGCAACTATATTTCCTTTCACTTGTGCCTCTATTTCTGGATCTTTGCTTGCTGGTCTCCTGTAATGTAATGTTGCAGGAGGCAGAGTGAACATAGTACCTTCATGTATGGCCTTCCTTCAACATTGTTCATGGAATCCCCTCCACTCTCTCCATCATGCTGGAGAACATAGCCAGCTTAGTTCCCTTCTGGTACTCACCACAATCTGAAAATGTTATGTTTATATGTTTGCTTGTTTATAATTTGTTTCCTACCATTAGAATGTGAGCTCCATGAGGGTAGGGACCTCGCCTGTCTTGTTAACTACTATTTCCCTGATATATAGAGTCTGGTACAGGGCAGGTACTTGATAAAAAAATATGTTGAATGAATGAATGAATACATGAATAATATTTTCCTTTGGAATTCCCCGCGGTTGAGAGTTAGTTCATCTAAATTCTTATGTCAGTGTTGTACCAATGCCAATCTACCATGGTCCAAAGTTTTCACTGGCCCATTAGGAAAGAAAAACAAAAATAAGAGCAAATTTGGTGAGCTTTTTTCATAAAGCTAACTTTATTTATACAAGAATTGTCTTTTCTTCTGAAATTATGGCTTTTTACAGTTTGGGGGGGGGAGTATTGAAATGGGCTTTCTCAAATCTCTTTCTTTCTTTATTATTTTATTACAATGTTCTTTACTAGAAAAAGCAAAGGGTGGAACTATGTGATGTTCCCTAACATTTTTTGGTAATATTACCCTATGAAATACAAAGTCTGTGAACTACTAACTTGAGGAACTTGTTGACATGAAAGAGCACCATTCCTGCCAAATTTTTATGTTGATTGCATGAAGTTTTTAGATTAAGGAAGGGAAAACACTAAAACCCATCATTACTTCCCATTTTTATGGCATTTTGGGCAGAAGATACTGGCCACACAGGAATCATTCACTGGAATAAGATTCTGGAATTTATTTTGTCACATATGAGGAACAAGTGCAAGAACAAATACGCAAAAAGAATGACACCAGGGTATTGCCACGTATGGCTAATATATTTTCAACTCAAATACTTGTAAATAATAAATGCACTAAAATGGTAGTTGCTTGTTTATAGATATTTTCATCCTAGAGTTTTAAATCCATTTTTGTTTCTTTTAATGATATAAAGAAGCAATAATAGCATAATTTAATAATGCTATTTGGAGTCCAAAACATAAATTAGTTTACTTTGAAACAGAAATGTTACAGTTTCTGGACTTTATCAAAATTGAAAACTGAATATGTGAAGATCAAAAACTTGACAAATGCAAAGCATTGATATTAATATACATGCTTTTTTTTTTACATTCTTCATTTCCAAATGACTGTAATGATAAATACTTAGTTCTTTGTAATTCACAAAATGCTTTAACAGTCATTATTTGAGTTAATTCTTATTTTCTTTAAAAAAGTAATTAGTTTGGATACAAGAAGTAAAGAAATTAAAACTGTTTTCTGAACCTTTTTGGTTTTATTTCAGAATTTTACAGGGGTACATATGTTTTGGTTACCTAATTTGCTTTTGTACACTTTGAGTCAGAGTTATAAGTGTGCCCTTCACCCAGATAGTGTGCATTGTCCCCGTTAGGTGTGAATTTACCCATCCCTTCTTCTTCCCTCCCACCTACTTGATTTCCCTTGAATTTTACTTCCCTATGTGCACATAAGTGTTGATCGATTAGTTTGAATTTAGTATTGAGTACATGTGGTGTTTGTTTTTCCATTCTTGCAATACTTCACTAAGAAGAATTGCCTCCAGTTCCATCCAGGTTGTTACAAAACATACAATATCTCTATTTTTTATGGCTGAGTAGTGCTCCATGGTATACATATACCACAATTTATTAATCCACTTTCTGAAAGTTTTGAAGATTGAAAAGTTAAAGGTTTTTTTTATTTTTTTTCATTTGGACAAACATTTTACTTCTTTTTTAGCTACTTTTACAAAGAGATTTTAAAAACGAATATCTAAGACCTCAGGTAATTATTCTTTTAAAATATATGATCTAAAACAGAATTAAAAGTGATTATGTGAATATGATTTCTTAGAGTTAAAAGTTGTAAATTCACTGGGCAGCACAGTACAATTTTATGTTGGAAATCTTCTCATGGGAAAATACAATGACAGTTATTTTCTGGAACATTGACAGAGAAAAAGCTATTTCAGGACAAACTATCTTGATTGTAAAGTGGAACACATTAAGCCCAAGGTATCATTAAATTCACAAAACTTTAAGAAATAATCGAGCATAATTTTTGGTAAGAGAAAAATGGTTTTGTTAAGTGACTTTTATATTTTGCAAAGTTATTTATAACCTGGAAAAGTATATTATTTTGGTAAAATAATATTAAATACAGTAGTTTCTATACACACAGAGCACCTCATTTATTCAGAGGTCAGATGGACATCATTGTAATTTACATGGAACGCAGCCAAGAATCAGGAAAGGAGTAGAACAAATGGCCTCTGGATTCCCGAAATTGATTTTATAAAGTTTGTGAAGTCCAAAGCTTACTTATATTTCTATAGGAGATGATTTTTCAAGTCCTGTTTTGAAGATTTTCAAAATTTTTGTTCTGATTATATAGATAATACTAATAAACTTAATTATCTTGGTTTTCTACACCCAATAGATTAGAAGTCAAAAGGAGGCAGAAAGAATAAATGACTGAGGCAGAAAATAATAGCTGCAGCCTGGTAGTGAGGCAAAAAAGAACCTATATATTAATATAAAGACATATGATCTTGAGAAGCTGTTTAGCACAGCACAACATAAATGAGGGAAAGGGAGGAAGAGAGAGAGAGAGGGAGCAAGAGAAAGAACAAATAATTTGTGTTTATGTCATTTAATTAATTTGATTTATACTTACCGGGAATTTAATTGTTCTAATGATTTATTCACAAATAAAGTTAGGTAAAGGAATTATTAAACTCTTACCTACTATGTGTAAAAGTGTTTAATACATAATCGCATCTGGCTTGTCAGCTTCCTAAATCACAAACTACCACTACGAGTTGACTTATACTTCTATCTATATTTACATCTATGTATGTGTGCATATATGCATATATTCATATATGTTACATATGAGTTTACTTATATGGCTATGTTATACCCATTTACATCCATTAAGTTACTTTGTAAAATATACACTTTGCCTTTGAAAAAATGCCTGTTGAACTCATCAAAATGGTGATTTTTGTAGTTTTTTCTGTAACTTTTAGTCAAGTTCCCAAAGTTCTGTTTTGTGACTCCCTACTTTTTATTGCAGGCATATAAAATTATTGTGAACATTTGAAAGGAGAATAGAATTTAGGGTAGCTATCAAACTCATGTTACTTGAAATTATGTCAGATAATTTTATAAATAGTATTAATATATTGCAAAGTTATTTAGTGCCTCTTCAAATCAACGACACTTAGATAAACATGGCCTATTGTGCCAGACCAAAGAGGAAAACTTTTCAGTTTAGCAAAGTAATTTCAAAAGCATGGGCAGCACTGAAGCAATCACTTCTAAACTGCAAACAAAAATCTACCATTTCATTGATTATTCTATCCTTAGCTAAATGTCTGGTTTGGCTTGAGTATATTTTTCCTTAGTTATATGTGCTTTAATCAGTTATTTGTAAATTGAGCTCTTAAAACCAATCAAAATAGATCTCACATTGGATGCCCTCACATAAGAGTGCTTTTTTCCATTTGCTGTTAAAATTCCTCACTCATCTCCAGGAATCTCAGACACCTAAAAAGAATTATCTTTTCTTCATGTGCACCAGCAGCCACCAGTCTCTACCAGGGCTCTTCTGTCAATCGAGTATACAATGAGGGACATCAATGTTGCTTTAGGTGATAATGTCAAATTCTTTCAAAATATATTCATCCTGCCTTCTTATGTGTCTTGTCTTGCTCTTCACTTCCATAAGTTTCAGATTCAATCAATAGTACATGCCTTCCTACAGCTTCAATCTGAGTGAAAACAGTCTATTATGGTAAAGTCATTTGGAAGGGGCCATGCCTACTCATGATCATGTTACATAAAATCTTTATTTACCTCTTCAATCTCTATCTTTTTGCTTCTACTAATTAATGCTAGTCCAGAGCTATATAGAGTTGTTTTAAATGTATTACAATTTTAGTTTAACAGGTCAATCAATGCAAATTTGTATTAAGAAAACATTAATACTCTTCATTTCTTCCTACTGCCAATTCCACCCCCTCTAAAATAAATGTTTCCAGGTTAGTATTACCTTTTTATACTATATTCTATGCTTCTTAACCATAAATATTATATATAGATATGTTTTCACTCTTTTTAAAAATGTTGCTTTATTCTATAAATGGTTTTAAATATAATGGTCTAGCAGGAACATTTTTACAGTCGTGCATACAGATCTAATGCATTCTTTGTAAAAGCCTTAGAAGATGAACCAAAATTTATTCTATCATTCCTCTACTTGTCCTGATTATCATATTTTGATAAGAAAAGATGACCTATAAAATCTCTATTTTCTATCCATTTTTAAAGGTCCCTTTATGGATATATGATCTTTTTTTTTTTTTTTTTTTTTTTTGAGACACAGTCTCACTTTGTTGCCCTGGCTAGAGTGAGTGCCGTGGCGTCAGCCTAGCTCACAGCAACCTCAGACTCCTGGGCTCAAGCGATCCTACTGCCTCAGCCTCCCAAGTAGCTGGGACTACAGGCATGCGCCACCATGCCTGGCTAATTTTTTCTACATATTTTTAGCTGTCCAATTAATTTCTTTCTATTTTTGGTAGATATATGATCTTTTTTAATGCCCTAGTGATATAGAAGTAGTATATGATTTTTCCATTGTACACAAAATATGGATTAAAATTAGCTTGTTGGGTTAAATAAAACTACCTCTATCCTTGGTTATTGTTTTTGGCTATTTCAATCTCACAAATTGAGGAAGAGGTACATCAAGATACCAATTACAGCTGTGATTTTATCATATCTTTTTTTATTTCTACTAATTTTTTCCTTGTGTAGAATGCAGCCAGTTGTTTGGGGAATAACAATTAATGACTGCTGTGTTTTTGGTAGGAAATATGATTTTTATCATTACAGTGGTTCTCTTAGACCCATTTAATGCATTTTGGTCTTGAATTTTACTTCATTTAATATTATTATTTTGACTCTCACTTGTTAAAAGTTATTTTCCTAATATATCATAACACATGACTAGATAAGACACCATTGTGACCTTGTTTTTTGATGTGTTTCTTATAAACAGATTATAAATGGAGTATTTTAAACCAGTCTGAGAGTATTTCATTGTTTGATGGGGAAATTTAACCACCTTCATTTTTGTTAGGATAACTTTTATAACTGTATACTTGTTTAAATTCATTCTATCATATTTATGGTCATTATTTTATCATACATTTTATTTCTTCTCATCCATTGTCCATAATCTTGTAATTCATTATCTTCCTCACTGCACTCTATTGCATCCCACTCTGCACTTCCAGGTAATTTAGAAGCTATACTTTGTATTTCCATTTTATTAGTTCTTAATTTTCTTTTTTAAGCAATATTTGTAAGCCTATATTTCTGTAGTGTTACACCAAAATTAAACAAGAACATTGCCCTCCCAACTAAGATGAGATATCTACTCAGCAAACACCTCATTCTTTTCAAGTAATGACAAAAACACTTTAAAACCCAGTAATTTATCATTATAGTTCCTAACTACTATTGTTTTCTTTTATAGTATCATTTATCTAGTTCAAGAAGTCATGTTGTCACTTAAATTACACTTAAGCTATCATTGTTCCATAAAATTTTGTTTAAACCCTCACAGGCTTTATTGTCCATCACCGTTTCTTTGTACTTTTCATTTCCTTTTACTTATAAATCTTTATTATATAGTTGTCCCTTGGTATCTACTGGGGACTGGTTTCAGGACCACTCCTCCACTCTTCTCCCCCTGCCTTCCACAGATACCAAAATCAGCAGATGCTCAATTCCCTTATATAAAATGGCATGGTATTTACCTATAACCTACATGCATCCTCCCATATACTTTAAATCTAATCTCTAGATTACTTACGATACTTAATACAATGTAAATGCTATGTAAATAGTTGTTATATTTTTTAGGGAATAATGACAAGAAAAAAGTTTGTACATATTCAATACAGACACAACCATCCATTGTGTTTTCTAATATGTTTAATACATGGTTGGTTGAATCCATGAATGTGGAACCCAAGGATACAGAGTGCCAACTGTACTTTATTTTTAATTTGGTTGGATTACTTGAGAAATGTCCTCATAAAAATACATAAGGATGTGTATTTTTAAATTGTGTATTTTCAAAATTATCTTTCTTTTGGAGTGATCATGATGGGTTTATTAGATAATGACAGCATTTTTTAATCTCTCTCCTTTTCTTTTAGTTGTCTCTGTAGGTTATGGATAACTGTCTTCTAGTTTCTATTGTTTTCTAACTTCCAGTGTTTTCTAGCTTTTATTGATTCCAGTGAGAAGCCTGATTCTAGTCCAAGTCTCCCTCCTTTATATATAAACTCGTCTCTTTTTCTCAAACTCTGTAAGATGCTCCCCACTCTACCCCTTAAAGTTCAGAAATTTCACTAGGATATAATTCAGTATGTTTTTAATATGTATCTCTACTTATTCTTTAATTATTTTTTTGTATTCAAATAACATTTTCAACTTTAACCAATTAACAATTTTTTTACCTCAGGAAAATTTTCTATTATGATCATTTTAATTATTGCATCTCTTCCATCTTTTTGCTTTTCTTATTCTGGTACTTATATTCACTAAATAGCTGTCCTAGATCTATCCTCTAAGTCTCTTATTTTTTTCACTATTGATTTAAATTTCTTTCTATTTTTCATTATGTTGTGGGATACTTCCTTTTGTTGAATTTCCAAAATCCACATTTTATTTTTAGAAATGACTATTGTCTTTTCCAAACTGTCCATTGAATTTTTTAAAACCCGCTATTAGGGTTTCTGTGCTCTACTGTTATCTTTTTAATGTTTCTCATTTTAGTTTTATTAAAGCTCTCTTCTGTTTCTTCTAGTGCATTACTTGTATGGACTCTCAGCTTTGTCTTCCTTTTTCATTTCTTGTGTCTCCTGAAATAGTTTGCGGTTTTTTTTGTTTTTTTTCTTCTCCCTCTCATGCTTAAGTCAAAGAGTATAAAATTTCTTAGCACAAATGCAATTCAGGTTTTGGGGTTCTGATATATAGTGATTGAGAAGTAGCAAAGATAAAGAAAATTTTTTTTGTCTGGTGAAGAATGATTTAACAAACTGGTACCTCTCTGGAAGAAGTATGTATAAGTAAATATCTCTGATCTCATGAACAAGGTGTGGAGGTAAGGCTGTCCTCAACCATTTAGTGTAGCCACTGTCCAGTAATGCCTACAGCAAACCAGCAGGTATTGACTCCTTCTTGGGTCAAACAGATCTTAAATCAGTTGTCTCTAACAGATCACCCCACATATATACCTGAAAATCATCAGACCCATAATCTCCATCCCAGACTGTGCCAGAGATTCACATATCTTTCACAGACCATCGGTTCATGACCTTTGTCTCTTCACCTGAAACTTTTTTTTTCTATAATTTGAGATCCCTGTTGCATATATTCTGCTAGATTCTAGCAGTTAGTCATGGTTATTTTGAAGTTGAGTCAATCTACTCAGCTGAGACAGAGATGGAAAACATGTGTATATTAAGTGCTGTCTCTCCATTGTCTCAACATTTCCATTTTGTGTGTCTGTATGTACACACACACACACACACACACACACACACATACATATATGTGCATATATAATTAATAAGCTTTGAACAGATAAATAATACATATGTATTACATATAATTCACAACAGGTGTTTTTATTAATTATCTTCATCAGAGTTGAGTAAGGTTACTTAGAGATTTAGGCTATTTCTACATGAAAACAAAATATATTAAAATCAATCAAATATACGAATAAATTTATTGAATTTTAAGCTTTTGTCATTTTAAATTTGGTTCACTAGCCAGTCTAATTCACCTTTGTGGGAAAAAACTCAGATATGCTTCAAAGATTATTTTCTGATAGATTCAATACTAGTATTAGAATTTTTCATATAAAATAAAAATCTTAATCTTTGCATTATTGAGTTTTTGTGTTATTTAAAATTGAACACTTTGTTATATTTTTAATCTCATCAGCAATTTGAAAAAAAGAAACAAATGTTTTTCTTCTTTTAAATAATTGTTGTTATGGGAGAATATTAATTGAGTGTGCATTAGGTACATTTGATCATAGGAAGTAGTGGACATCCCATTGGATGGAGACTGAGTGAGTAGGATAGAAAACCATCACAGAATATATTTGAATATTAACCCTATTTATAAAGAAAATATGTTGGCGTTCTCTAAATTAGCACTATCCAATAGAACTTTCTGAGACAATTGAAATGTTTTGCATCCACACTATCCAATACAGTAGCCACTGAGCACTGTGACTATTATTAGCACTTAAAACTTGGCTAATACAATTGAGGGACTAAATTTTTAATTTCATTTTCTTTTAATTAATTTTACTACTAAAATTGTGGCTAATGATTACCATATTAGACAATGCAATTTTAGGTATCTTCACTATCACTCACATTTCTAATAAAGAAAAAAAAATTATATAAAAGCATAATTATGGCATATTCTTACTCAGACATAGATACTGAGTTGTTACGTTAAATAATCTAGAGATAAATAATAGCTTTTTTCTGAGGTACTTGACAAGTGTAGTATGGAAATAAATAATATCGTGGGTCCATTTTTCAAAATCCACTCCAGCTGGAAATTCTACAGGGCAATAGAAATTAAGTGATGTAGTAGGGTAAAATATTATTGCAAAATTTAAGGTACCTCCATACTTATTTTTGTTGTATTGCTATTATTTTCACATTTAATTAAATATAGGTATGTGTGTATGTGTGTGTGCATTCATTTTTACATGTGAACATATGAATAGATTTCTATGCCACATAGTCCCAAGATGGTGTAGCTTACTATCAAAAATGTACACTGGATATATAAATGAAAAATTTTATGAGCAGAGTTACCAAATATTAAAATGATTTTTTAATTTCAAATCATCTCAGAACTTTCAGTCTGCTAATAGGATTTGTGAGATCCACGAAGGAGTTAAAATTAATATCTCCTAAAATTTTCTGTATAACACTGCCTCAAATAATTGCTTTTGTTTATATTCATGTAAAATGAGTTACATTACTATCTGAAAGACAACCAAAGAGCAAAAAAAATGTATATACAATGGCATTTGGCTAGTGTGCTTTAAATTGGAGAAATGTGGCATAGTTAAATCACATATACCTTTTAAATCTGTACCAGTAAAGATTACACTATGAAATAAAGAAAATATTCCTGTGTGAATCCTGGGAATTCCAAAATATATATTATGACTGTAAACCTCAGAAATTCCAGCCAAATATTTATTTTTAAAAAATTATCCTTTGGGGTTGATACTTGTTTCTTCATTCATTTATGCAACAGATATTTTTGATAATCTATTGTATGTTAGATATTATACATGAGTCTTTGCTGCGTTTATTTTTCATTGTAAGGTAGTTAGGGTAAATAACCCTATGTATTAACTTATCTTCTTATTTTATTAGAGATTTTTTTACAAGGCAGGCCATTTGTGTTGGTGCTTATATGTTAGTGCTTATCTTGGTAGCAACCAAAAGTCCTGCTTTCACTTCTCTCACAGACCATACTTAGTGAATAAAATTCTACCAAGTTACTAATTTATGTTAATTCATTGTAAATCCTTATTAAAATGCAAATGTTGTCCTTTGGAGGAAAATACTTTAAACCACTATAAGCCATTGATATATTTTCCAGTTTCAGTTTATCTGTGTAATTAGATATTAATCGAGGTTGGCCCTGAGGAATTATGTAAGTTTGATGGTGTGGAAGGGAAGAATCAACATGAGGCAGGTCAATGAGCAGATCTGGCCTGCTATTTTATAAAGGACACTATACCTACCTGACTTCCTAGAAGTAGAATGTACTTAAAGACTGACAAATTCAGTTTTATCTGTGCATCTCTTTCATTGACAGCCTACCTTTCTCCAAAAATTTATTCTAATTTTAGAAAATACATAATATGACTATAAGGGATGATTTTCTGCAATACCTTACTTTATTTAATGTATTTTAGTGGGTTTTATTATTTTTTAACAAAGGGGGTAAGTTATTTTAATATAGTTTGTTGATCAATTACTTAATGATTATTCTAGGGTCAATACTCCCTTTTTTGTTATATAGCTTCACATAGGCAATTTTCTAGGTGATGCAATAAGGAGGGGGAAATCAACTATGAGCAAACACTATTCATTGCTATTTTCTCTATGCTGAGTCAGAACCAATACATTTGGACTCATTAGACTAATCATTCAAGGCCTTTTTACCTAGTGACTTGATTAAAACATTCAAGGCCATGTGATCACCGTAGTGTTGATCAGTTAGTACCAATTTGATGGCGAGTACAAATGAATCCCTTTCTTCTGCTCTTGTGGTGCCTCACTTTGGATGATGGGCCTAAGTTTAGTCCAGGAAAGTGTAAGAGGTACTAGATCGTCGTCATTTCTTATGATTGAGTAATATTCCGTTGTAAACATATACCAAATTTTGGTAATCCACTCATGGATTGA